>JAHZNP010000124.1:0-137837 GCA_020615345.1 Triops cancriformis
TTCTTGTAGCCTGAAGTGAAAACATATGAACAGTATTAATTATCCGTAAAGGCAAAAAGCCACGAAAAGAAAATCAGATACACCCACCACATATGAAGTCAAGGTAAACACACGTAACGCAAAAGGATGCAAAGGAAATGTTCGCAATTATTTTTTACCTTACGAACTCGTTTTTCTCCAAAAACTGAATGCAACTTGAGATCAAAGAATCGGAAAACTGGCGTTCAGGATCGGATTCTCTCCAACAAGTAGCTAATAATGTACAATTGGCGTAAAGTGCAACGTCGACAGCTTTTGTAGCCACTCCACTAGCTATGACCTACAAACAAAAAACTATTTAGAAGATGTGATGGGTCACTTTGTAAAAAAAAAATATCCCCTTTTCGCCTTCGTGCATTACTACATAACATTATTAAATGGAAACTTACTTCCAAAATAGCTCGTTTCATGCTTTCCGCTAAAGTCTCTTCTCCAGCCTTGGCTAAGCAACTTTGCACGGGCTTTAATTCTGATTTAACAAGCAATTCCACCTGTTTTCTTTCATGGGCCTGGCAAATTAAAATGCTTTCTCCTAAAGAATTGCGGACGCTTCGGTTAAAATTGTTCGGGGTGGAACGACTTTTTACGTACCTTCGCTATCAACGCCTTGGCGACCAGCTCGCCCAATCATTTGACGGTAGGCCAAGACGTCAATCACGCAGCCTTGGAAGAACGCAGAGCGAATAATGACTCTTCTAGCGGGTAAATTTACACCAGAAGACAAAGTGGAAGTTGCTACGAGGACTCGAATCGCTCCGGAGCGAAACGACCCTTCTATAATGTCTCTTTCTTCCATCGTAAGCCCCGCATGATGGAACGCAACACCAAATCGAATCGTTCTAGCTAAAACTGGATCCAATCCAGCTGGGCAGCGCTTTAAATGTTCCAGAACTTCGACTAATTTGGCTGGTACCAGCTGTGATCTTAGTTCGGAGCGTGTGGAGCCAATTGAATCAACCTCGACTGGATCAGCCGGTTTCCCTGTTGCAAAAAGTAAAAAAAAAGTCTTATTTACGCTATGAAGACCAAACATGAATAAAAAAACCTATATTGAAGAACTCGCTGGCCACATTTTCAGCCAATTTTTCGCACCAGGCTTTACTAGGGCAGAAAACCAGTACAGAATGGCCAGCAAGCAGCGTTTCTAAGCAAAGGTTCGTCAATAAATCAGCATCGTTCTGTATATGAAATAATAAGAACCAGATGAGTAAATGTTGGATAACTAAATTTTATGTGATTGATTCTTAAGGTACCTGAAGGGCTACAATGGGTTTTAGTGTCTTCACTGGGATGAATTCAGCGTTGTAAATGAGTTGGTCAATTTTTATGTATTCGGTCAAGGGAACCGGGCGGAAATCAGTTTTGTAAAAGGCGGAATCTAGCCATTGAGCTAATAGGGGAAGATTCGGGAGAGTCGCGGACATGCCGACAATTTGTATTGTAGATGGGGAGGATTTTCGACTCATGTACAGTAACTTTGTGAGCAAAAGCTCTAATAAATAACCACGATGCGGATCGCTTAAAAGGTGAAGCTCATCTACCACGACAATTCCTATTTGTGGTAGCTGATTTTCTTCCAAGAGCCTGGACGATATGTCAACACATGTAAAGAAATTAATATTTATAATCAAAGACGGAGTACCTGTTGACTAGACTATTCGCTTTTTCTATTGTACAAATGGCAATGTCAACAGCTTGTAACCCGCCCGCTGGCGAATGACTGCCCATAAATCCGCCGACTTTTATGCCTTCGTCTTGGACCAAATTCTGTAAAATAAATAGAATAAAATGAAGCAATTCTTAAGTCTCGCTTGTATTAGTGATAAATATTACAAAGTCCTCCAACGATACCTAAAACTGGGAGCCATTTCAGCCCTTCTTCCCAAACGTTCTTACTACTGCTTTGCACATAAATCAAATTCTTTTCTGTTTACTAGGTGAACTAACATTCTATAACATAGCATTGCAGTACTTTAAAGCCCAGGGAGAGCTTTTGTTTACGCCGATAGGTTTGTTGTGAATACGAAGAAACGCAAGTTTATTTCGTATTAGTGGATTTGAAATCTCGACAATTTGTGTGTACACCGTCCGCTAAAAATAAATAGGAAATTAACTTGAGAACTGGACTAAATACTTAATCGTAACCTTTTAAACTTCAATCAACCCTTCAATAAACGTGACATTTAACCAACTTTTGTCTAGATTCTTAGGGAAGTTTAATTCTAGTTTTGGTACTCACGTGTAAATAGTGCATCTTTTCACGCGCAAGGGAAATATATGGGACGATAAACAGAGCTTTTTTCTTTCGGTCTAAGACTGACTTCAGCATCAGAAGTTCGGCAACGAGTGTTTTACCTTAAAGCACACTCTTAGTTTGGTGAATTTTGAAAATAAAGCGCTCTTACCGGCCGAAGTTGGGGCTGAATATACAAGGTTTTTGCCTGTTAAAACGCCCTCCAAACTTAGGCACTCAACCTGCCATGGGAACATTGAAACGATGCCTCTCTGTCCATATTTCTAAAGTGATGTTGGGTGTATCCAAAAGCGATGACTAACTTCAAAACTCAACGTTTAAGTACAGCAATTACCTCTGAAATGGAACTGGGCAAACCCCATATTGAGATCTCGGTACGAGAATTTGGGCTAAGGCTCGTTGTTAGTTGAGTATTTTCATTTATTTTACAGCACGAGCGCCGAGCTGAACTAAGAGGCGTTGAGGCTGAGAGTGGTGTTCGTAATAGTTTACCCGATGAAGGGCGACCTGAACCTAAAAGGGTTGGTGAAGCAACTGAACCAGTGGAACTTATTTGTGTGTCCATATTTTCTATATTTTTAAGTTGAAATTACAAACGCAGGCACAATTAGCGTAGCTTTCAATAATATTAACTCCACGATCGCATTTTAGCGCCAGTTACCATTTTGGTTCAAAACAACTCCTGCGATTGGTGCACTTTCAAAGGAAACAATATAAGTATCGATTATATGTATCGATTATGTATATGATGATGTTACTGTATCGTCTTTCAAAACAGGTAAGATTTATTTTCCCTACCATTTCGCAAAATTCCTAAATGCTGTTATGGTAAGAAAATAACATAGCAAATATCTGCTCAATAAACAGACTATATCCACTACGAAAATGCATTTATCGGGGAAATGGCCTATCAACCGATTGTGCAATGACCGCGTCACGTTTCGGTCATAGCGACGTATTTTTAAACCGATCGGAATTGGGGAGACGTGCAGTATTCGTAAAAAAATCGGGCCCAACAAATCACCCTATGCGAACGTCCCACGTAACTGGGGAGGAAGTCTTGCGGGTCAAAAACGTTCGAAAGATTAAAAATTGGGACACCGCTCGCGCAACTGCCGTATCGCTTAGATACGGAAGTTTTTTGGCCCGATTTTTTTACGAGTAGGCCTACTGTACAGTACGTCATGGTGACCCATACATTGCAATTAGACATTTTCCAAAATGAGGTACTGGTTAATCCGTTAGTTTTATGGACAAAATAGTTTTTGTTGAAACAAAAAAGACGTTCCGATAAATGATACTAACCTACGGAGAGTTCAAATAGTATGCTTTAAAATACTCCGGAAAGGTGGTATGCAAATATGTCATTAAGTCGACAACCACGTACATTAGCATTTGACGAGATTCGTTCAGTGTTGCCCTTATTATTTTATTATAGTTTCTTTTAGTATAAAAGAAAACACCCATCAGTTTTACTTTATTTTCCTTATGGCTTCTACAAGTAGTTCTAAATAGAACCGAATTAGCTATTAAAATACGTGCTTTGCTCCAGTAAAGATCGTTAGACAATACAGCCAAAAATCTCGCCATGACGAAGCCCTGTAATAAAAAAAGTACAGTATTGGCAATTATGGAGGAGGCTCATAGGGCTGAGTTCAAATGGCTATTTGTATCATGTTAAGCTACCAATGCTTAGTCCATGTAGTTCTCTCAAGTAGGAAAACATATGTTCTGTTAAGCTGCTTTGTCAGTTTAAATTCACGTATTGAAAAAATGGCAGAGAAAACTACTGTAGGGATGGAATAGACAATACCTTCTTTTTTCAAAAAGTTCTTTCTCGTGAGAAATGAAGCATTTCTTAGATTGGCAATCTAAGTGCAAAAATGCTGAAAACCGAACATCTTTTGTATTATGCATCCATATATCAACATTTAATTGGTGTTAGTAGTCTAGACTTCATATAAAAATTGAAGGCCAAATTTGGGTGTACCGAAATAACGGATTAACCGTACAATATTGCCATCTCTCGGGGTTAGAGGAGAAGATGCAAATGTGGGGTATTGTGCTAATATAGGCACACGAGTTTTTAGCTCTACTTCGCCCTGTTTTCAAATGTCATTCAAGAAGTTGTTCTTCAAAACATTTCTGTCAAGTTTCGTACCGATCTGCAGTGTGTTGATTTTGTGACGTCATTCGTAATGTTTCTCGTCGTAACAAACTCTTCGACGTTTATGCCCACCTTACCAGTTTTAAAGAAACACCTTTGAATAATAGTTCTTCTGCTGTTTTAAGTTTAGCTAACGATGAAACTTCTCATAATTTTGATTCTATTATATATTGTATATAAGAATATGTGTATAAGACGTACATGTATATAATATGCATATGTATATAAAAATTGTCCATAATATTTGTTTATATGAGAGCGCTTATAGTCATGATCAAAATTTTCAAACCAGGTTTTACCTGTTGGAAATATGGGCCACTACCCTGTATCACCAGATGATTGCGTGCTGTTCTTTTCACACGATACCTAGCAGTAACGTACGATACTTAAAAAGAAATTGTGTACACGTAGAACATGGAATGAAGAAGTGTATGGGAAGGCAATTGATGCCGTACGGGAAGACAAAGATTGAAACAGTAAACGCGATTTAATCGTTACGCTCCTCATACAATCTTAAAAACAAATGGACAATTTGTTTTGCTCCATCCTTCGCAAACATTCGAAGCTGGTAGAGGATGAGTAGATATGTTATAATAAATACTGATACTATCAAATTTTATTAAGAAGATTTTACTATAGCATAGCGTCTGAATGGTTTGGAATTTTAAGTGCAACAGTATGAAAGTATAGTGTCAGATTGGTGGCTTTCATTTTAAAGTGATAGCAATTGTAGGTGTGTAATCGAAGACCGTATTTGCATATATACTATTTTATTTACTATCGACCCTTCTTTACTCTCCATGGGCGGATGCATTCATTAATTTTAAATAGTAGTTTGCATTTGCACCGATATGCAAATGTCGATTTGGAAGCGGTTTGAGAAAATTGTAGTAAATGAAATGTACAGTACTGACAAAAAAAACTATCTAGACAAGACCCTCTTATTGCAGGGGCAAATCTAGCCACTGTCAAAAGCCGTCCTCACTGATAATGCTTAGAGCAATACCCAGAGAATATCCTTCGATGCAGTACCCAGGGGAGGGAAACGTTACAGGGATTAACCCCCTTCTCCAAACCTGGGCAGAGGCATGACAGCCGGGACTGCTTTCAGCATTGACCTACGTGCCCAAAAGGGACTGTACCCGGTTATTATCGTTTCTGGATAGTTTTTTTTTCTGTCAGTACTGACGACAACTTTTGACATTGTTTGTTGTAAGGATTAGGTAGTTAACATGATTGAGCTTCTACTGATGTGAGTCACTTTTCATTACCTCGATGTGAACATCATTTTTTTCGAAAAAGTAAAAATGGTATCCCATGTTAGACCTTGTCCAATTGTAGCGGGGTTCTGCTGCACCAACTCGGAAATCCAAATGGTGTCACCCCAACTCAGTTACCGCATAACTCGGATATTAAGTTTACATAAACTACAAGCCTAATGCAAATCGCGCTGAGGACATAAAAATATTTTTCCTTGTTTTTCCGTGCGAGTAAGCCAAAAGAAATCAAAGACTTCAACAAAGTGATACCTCATAATCGTGAGCTTCAGAGGAACGAAAAGTCTTGAGTTGTGTGCTTGAAGCCCAGATTATAGGTAACCATTTCACCACTTTATGCTGAAAATGTAAATTTCCGAAAGACATGATGAAACATCCAATAGAAGGAATGATACTGTTCAGCAGTAGGGAGACAGGGGCACGTCGGGCCCTTTTTGGTCTCGAAAGCCCAGAAGACGTTATATTGACGGTGTGAAAATAATTTTAGTGTTTTAAAGTAGCATTGCCATTCTAGTTACCGTATGATTTTTTTAAGCAAGTTAGCTCAAGCCATTATTTTTAAATTTAATTTCAACACAGAGCTGGTCAAATTGAACAACGTGCCCCAACCATGGAGTAGCAGGTTGGGCAGGATTGCGGGTTACCTTGGGGCAAAGATGAAATTTCTTCAAGGTTTGCAAACATTTTGTGTTTTGCTAAAAAATATAATCGTATAGCCTGAAAACAAGTAAAACGGAAAAAAAAATTAAAACGAAGCACTGGTTTATTGTAAAATGCCATTCAATCACAAGCAATTTACGGAGGGAATGAAACGCTATTGCAGGCAACCGGGGCATGGCGCATCTTATTTCTCACTCTTAACAGAGTATAAGAATCATGCTAACAATAAGGATCATGCTAATAATAAAAATTCGACCCGACATCGAAAAATGACCAGCCATGCTTGCCCGCCATGGTCCGACCTGCCCCATATTTTTCTGCCCGACCTGCCCCGGCGACGGTCACTAGACAAAAATGGTGATATGTAGATAATCCTTTTCTTAAATGTATCAAAACTGGACTTGTTTTGAAGACAAAAGAATAGCTATCTCCAAAAACAGTTCCACTGAGATAGCTTACCAAACACCGCTCTTAGAAGACAAAATCTCTGTTCCCAAAAGTTAGGAAAACCCACCGGAAGAAAAAACAATGAACGGTAGCTTTTAGTAGAAGTTGACGAGCACACTCATTCTTTCTCAGTTGCTGTGTTTATGTGAAACAAACATTACGTGAATTTACTGGATTTTTGTTTCAGAAGATGGCTCAGATATCTAAAATTGTCCAACCTACACACTGACAACCCGCTATACTACATAAGCAATCTTTTGGTAATTAGTTATTTTATTTCTTTATTTTTTTATATCGGCGAGTCAGCTTATTAAGTGATAAGTCTTAGTCGCAATACGGTAAAGAAAATTCTCTTAGAAAAACGCTATTGCCTGTAGTTTAGAAGAATGTTATGGCAATGATAGTGGGGAATTTGAAGGAATCTACACTGTAATCATTCTTTCAAGTTATGGTATCCAGATAGCCACCTGAAAACACTCACTTCAGGCTGCTACACGGAGCTGTAACTCTCCCCTTTGCGAATGCGTGAGGATTAAAGAAAAAATCTCGTTCTCTTGGTGTAATAAGACAGAGCGTATCCTTTTGAGAATTACACATTCTGTTTAACTTCTAGTCAATATGAATTTTTGCTTCGTTCCACGTTCGTCACGGATGTGGCAACTGTTGCTAATACCTTCTGCACTCAAGTCCCGACTTACGCGAATTCAGTTTACGTGAGCTTGCTGGACTCTAACTGAAGACTTACTATCTATAGAATAAAATACTTACCACTATCTAAAGAAGTTTAGATATGGAATCACAAGACGGCGATCAATTTTTTCTGTTATAAATTTTTGCTCAATTGAAACATGATCAGAATTAAATACCACCAAAGCGTTGTTAATCGACGGACTTGTATTGAGGGAAAAAGGCGGCCGAAAATTTGTCATTTTAAAAAATGCGGAGTACATTTTCGTGTTTCTTCACGTTTCGAACGCAAAACTAAGGGAAACTTTTAGTCGCCTCTGAAAATGAAAGATTAACTCTTTCATTACCGGAGAAAACAAATTCAATGCTGGAAAGGAAATGCCTTCAGTAATTAAGGATCCAAATATGCGTGAATGCAGTAATAGAGCGCATTTGAGTCACCGGAAAAATGTTCATCACCTTTAGAGGACACATCAAAGGAAAAACTGGAAATACACCTTTGACATAATTACGTAGACTTGTAAACAAGGATTGAAGAGGTGAGTCCGAGAACAAAGAAATTATTCTGCTCTCGCGCTTCACTGTTCTGTACAAGTTAGCCGTGCCTTCGACAAGGAGTCTGATTCACACTGGAACCACTTAAAATAAAACTCCTCATGCACTCTTGTGGATACAGTAAATTATTTCGAGATCTGATAACGACCCTCTTCAGTGAGTGTGTGGACGACCGGAGACCGGAAATTCACTAGAAATTCACTAATAGATGAAAAGGAATTGTTTGCTACAAGGTACAGTACGTAGTGGGCGGAAGGTGAACATTTCAAATTATTAGCGGTTTTCTATTTTTGTTTAATGCTCTTAATGCTTTTAATCCAAAGTCCAAAAATTTAACAACGAGATGGAATAGTCTTTGCGACCTGGCAAGCTACACTCTTCACTTGCGTAAAAAGAATAATTAAATAAAAAGGCAATTAAAAGTTGGTGCCATTTTTTGCGACCAGCGTCTTAGTCCTAAGACGCTGGTCGCAAAATGGACGTGGAAAGCCCTGAAAACTTTTTTTTTAGGAAAATGGTCTGTTGACTTTTCCTTGCAATTGTGTGATGATTAAAATATACTAGGAAAATTTGTATGCATAAATTATTGTTACAGGTTCGACTATCATTTGAACCATAAAAATTCATTATGGTGTATAAGCAAGTGTTATTTATTTAGTTTTTAGATGGTTTTCTTTAGGAGTGGACGACACTACACAAGTTTGAAAGGTAGCATTTTCATAGAAAGGCCAAAATGTGATGCATACGTTTCTTGAATAAAACAGCTTCGTTCCTTTCGTCCGCAACAGCGCTCTTGGCTCTCCTTGGCTCGTGTAAAATTACTGTGGAATACTGGGATCTACATTAGTAACATAAATATGTCTGTAATCTTATTCCATTTGTTTCGTTAACTGAAAATATTAATGGAAAGGATTATACGACAGGTTCGAAATGCATTTTTGAAATTTGCGGGTGTAAGCTCAATCATTTTTGGAACTTTTTCAACTACATCTTACCTAAACAATGGCGTTCTGTGCTTTGGGTATTATTTAGATTTAGTTTAGAGAACTTGTGTCTTCGCTTTGAGATTTTCCGTATGTTTTACATATAAAGTATTTTTGCGACTTTTTGGGCACTTGTATTATATATAACAATGAAATCTCTCTCTATCGTATTTATTTGATTCCCAAATAATCCCTTCGTTGTTTCAGGAAAAAAAATTCCACGTGTATTTTGTGATATTTACCGAAACTTTGATTTGTCAACAACCCTTCGATGTCTGTGTCTCATCAGGTATGTTTCGTTGCATTTCCCCTGTGTTGTAATTGACCATCTCTCATCGGAGTAAGATCTTCAGAACAGTGTAATAAGCGACACTATTCCGAAGAGTTGGCTCGTGCTTTTAGCCTAGAATACGAAATCTCGTAGGTTCGAATTGCCTCGACTCAACATTTCGGTGTAAGGGCCATTTGGGCTTTAATTTCTGTCTCATATAATCCGAAATACGAAGGGACTTGTCGACCTCTGACAGCACACGAAATAAACACGAAGTCAACGACAGTTTCAGAAAATACTCAAGCCGAGCTATATTGATTTCTCTTTGCAACGTGCCTTACCCCTCTACCCTCAACGCCCACAGGTACCCTGAGGCGATTTGCGTCCCTTACCGGGAGGTGGCAGTCAGCGATATCCCACGGCCATACGTTCTTAACGATCAAGGGTGGGAAAGGATCCCCATGAACATTATACAACACTCCTATATTTCCTGCATTAAGAAAAAAATTCTTTCACATGTTTAAATAAAAACTGCGGAATGTATTGGTTGATACAACTGTGATGTCCTTATATCACTTCACGTTTTTTTCACTAATTTTTAACAGAAAGAAGGAAAGCTTTTTTGGATGGTTAATAATTTTATCTTCACAACTGTTATCTTTTACGGATGGGCACAAAAGAGGAAGGGGAAGTAGGACTGGGATTAATTCTAGCATGTAAACAAAAAAGATCAGAAATGAAAAATTTAAAGATTACGCCCTGGACATAATTTCTGATTGTTAAGAACCCAACAAAGACTCGTTGGTCAACTTTCCTTTACGTACATAGAGTTTTACAAAAATGGCATGGTTATTTACTTTTTTCAGCAAAATTGAACATTGGTGGGAAAGGCTTCACGATTTCGCGAAACCCCACCTTTTCCTATCATAATATAAAACAAACACAACATGGAACCTACATATGACTAGAACTGCTCCATAGCCGCAATTTTAACTAACCTTATTGTTATCATTTTGCTGCGCAGTTAAATAACGTATCGTGCTTTGACCCATGTCTCGCTAATATGATTTTTGTGTGTCTTATTGCGTCTTTCATTCATTATGTTTTTTTCGGCAACGGAGATTTTAACCAACATCACAGCGAATATAGCATAGCTACAGAACTTAGCTCCACCTACCGAGATCACTTCGTCATCTCGGAAACACACAAGTAAGAAAAATTACGTTCTGTTTTGCATATGACCTCTCTTACGGCGGAGGCGTTTAACACTTTCGAAAGGGTTTGTATCCTATTTTTACGTTCTGACAACCTATAAAACGACAGACGAAATTCAGGAATGAACAATTTGCTTAAAGAAGACAGAGGCGTCTAAGAAAACTAGCGGAGGAGAAAGGAGATAGGGTTCATGCCCTCGGTTTTTGTTACATTTTGCTTTTGAAAGTGAATTAAAACCTCAAATCCTACCCTTTGGCAGAAACTTTTTTCGCTAAGTTTGCTACAAACCCTCCTCATTTCGCCAAATTCCGCCCTTTCATATCAACGATTGCTAAAAAAAATAACGCAGAACGAAGGGCCACTATTAAAACAAGTCGGGACAGGGTTTCTTCTTCGCTTTGCTAGGTAGTATGCATATTTTGATTTTTTTTCCCTTGGACAAATGGTCCTAGCTCTACAAATTACAACATGCGAACCCGGCAGTTCATTTTTTGTTTATGTTTCTCATACACACTATTATCTGTTTTCAATACAGCAGCACCTTCGTTTGTCTTCAAACATCAAACTTTGCTTCGCAGATGGAAATCTTCATTTGTAGATGTCTTATTGCTTAACCCAACCCTTGGTGATCCAACAGGGTGTTCGTTACCTCGGAGAAGGACAACAGAGGACTCCGCTCCGCCCGATCGACGGATAAGACGAGTTGTGCGGATCGACAGCCGGACTAAGAGGAATACATTACCATTAACATTCTAATGTCTTTTTTTAAAATAATTTACATGACTAGTCACCGAAAAATCTTCCACGTGGTGCCTCTCTAGAACATTCTCGAAAAGCGACAGAAACGCGGAAGGATTACTAAGCGCACCAACATAAAGTTACCGCGTACCATGCAATTAATAATTATAGCCTAGAAATTTTCAATCAATGCGAGACAAGAAGTTCCGAAACAAGTTTGACAAGATAAGGCAAGCTGCATTGTTGATAATAAGCGAAGAAAAAATGGAAGAGAGAGAGAGACAATTACAGTGTAAAAGGCATAACTGGGCGTCAAGGTTATGAAGGTAAGTTACAGGTGGTGACGTCACGGCGCAAGTTTTTCCAGGTGACATGACAGGGATCGTTTTGTTTTCTTTGGCTGATTTTCCGTGTGGAAAAAGAAGATAAACTTTTGGCCGCCAGACGAGCGAAAAGACGCTAACGGTAAGGTAGTAAGGGAGGCAAAAGGGGGGAGTTATAGGTAAAAACAACCAGCATGCTAAGGCTTATATCCTTTCTGGACCCCAACCCAGGTATTATCGTGTCAAAGTGCGACAGCTCAGACAGAAGAGAGAAAAGCAATCTGCGGGATACAAAGGAAGCATAGCAAATTAGCCGCTCAAAATGTTCATAAAACAGACGACGGACCCAAATGGACAACATTTGGACCCCTAAAGGGCGTACACATGACTCCCCCCAACCCTAAAGCCAAAAAAATCTAACTTGGCACTTTTTATAGAAAAACGCTTAGAAAGCCCCCACTAACTTCCTTTGGCAGAGAAACTTGAACCAACTTGTTTTCCCAGAAAAACTAAATGCCCAAGCTAGATCTTTGGCTGTTCTTGCTTTGTTGTCCGCATGGGTATCGTCTTCCAAAGGAAATTAGAGCGCAGCAGACAAGCTTGAAGTCCCGCAAATCAACCGAAAAACTGGCTGCTGGAAAGTTTCGAAATGATAGAAAAAGCTCAACGAAAAAGGGACGACAACTCACTGCGGTGCGTGGTGATGGTGGTGGTACGACGGGTAAGAGTAGTACTGATGGTGTGGCCATACCTCGCTCCCGGCCTCACCATATAGGTAATGCGAGGTTAGTCCTGTGGGTACCCTTGGCGGGGATGCCGAGCCCATGCGACTCCATTTGCACGCGTTACTCAAGTTCAGGTCCAACCCGGCTTTCAGGGAGGAATGCGGGGTGGTACAACCATTGGTACTGCCGACACCTGCTACCCCAGTTCCGTGTGAGTGCGCATGGTGTGGGTGGTGGTGGTGGTGGTATTTTTTGGCCTCGTGGAGGGTATCGGCGTGGTTTTGCGACGGAATGGTACTGTAGCCGCCGTGGTGGTTGGCGACTGAAACGGTAGGATCGCTGATCAGGGTCACAACACTGGCACTCGAGTCGGGATGGGTAGGAGCCCCTGCGCCACCTGCGCCCCACATCAGAACTGTCTGTCGGGTATCATTATTGGCAACATAACTAGCTTGTTGTTGCGCGCTGTTATTATTCGCCACACTACCCCCTCCACCGCCTCCTCCTCCCCCTCCTCCGCCGCCCCCAGCTATACTTTCGTTGCTACTCGAATTACTCCGACTATCGCCCGAAGCCATGGGTAGCGCAATAGATACACCGTTTTTGTCTTGCCCAGGTATTGACGCGCTCCCTGGGGTGGTCGCATTACTCTTTGGCAACAAGCCGTTCATATTCCCGTGTTCGCCGCCGCTGGAGGTCTTGCGTAAGGCCGCTCGGGACAATCGGTGGTAGGAATGGCCGTCGACGGAGCCGTTGCCGCAGTCCTCCGCCGCCATGGACTCTATACTCGTACCTGAGGTATCGGCACTCAATCGATTCATCCCCACTCCGACCCCACCAGCCCCGCTGCCCGGATTGTACTTGGTAGTGTCGCCGGAACCAGGCCCGGGACTCGTATACAGTTGTGGCACTCCAACGCTGACACTGGCTTCATAACCAGGTGGCAAGAACCCATTTCCGGCGGTAGCATGGTGGACGTAGGGTGAATACTCGGGCGGGTAGTAACCGCATCCGCCTACCCCGGCCAGCCCTCGGTACCCGTGAAAGAGATTGTCTGTCGATAAGAATCGGTTGTCGAGGGCTGGGTAGAAGGTTGGGAGATGATTTTGGAGGTTGGGCAAGGTTTGGATGTTTTGCTGGTGATGCATGTACAAACTCGCATTCTCGCCCGAGTAGGCAGCCGGACTCGCCGTCATAGACGTCGGGTAGACCCCGGCCGGGTACGCGGCCGCCGCAGCTGCAGCCGCAGCCGTCGGGGTCCAGGCCGGCGTTTCGGGGAGGTACTCGGGCGTCCCGACTTTTCTTTTCGTGCGACACGTGGTAAGAAAGTCTCGTAACTGGCTCTTGTAGCGGCGCCCGAGTCGCTGTGATTGGAGAGCGACTTCCTGGTCCATGAGATAGCTGCTAGCGAGCCCTGCGTCCAAGTAGCTCACTTTGAAGTCCATGGTTCGTTTCCCCAGCAGGTCGCGACCTTCTTCCTCCCTAGTATACGAACATATTCAATTACACGCTACGGGGTGCCGCATCCATCACTTTTATAGACCAACTGTGACGAATGGTCTCCTTTCATCGGACGTAAAAAGATACGCTATTATGGCATGATATCATCAATAACTTGCAAATTATTTTCAATGGCTCAATTTTACTACACAATGTGTGCACATAAATATCGACGCGTGCTAGCTACTGAAAACTTCAAGACAAATGTAAAACTTGCACAAAATGCGAAAATGGTAAAAAAAACGTCAAGGAGTGTAACAGTTTTAAAATAGTTAGTTTAACTAAGTAGTTAATTTGTGAGGAATTTACTATCAGGTAAAAAAACAGTGAAATAATCGTGGAGAAAAAATAAATAATCCGAACTCCAATCATAAACTTTGTGAAATTTAGCGTAGTTCAACACTTGGAGGAACAAAATGCAAGGAAAAAGTTTCAAGGAATGCTACAGCTTAGGAACTGTTGCTTTCACTGAGTAGTTGAGTAATAAGGACTTATGGAAAATCTTGGAGGTTAAACATAATAATTCAGAATTTTAACAATGATGTCGAACAAAAAGACAAAAGTTAAACTTTCTCCAGCAGAGTTATTCGTTAAGCAATAAAGAACATTCTCTTCAAGCTGAATACTCAAAAAGCTCCAGCACGTACTTGCTATTCAACGAAATGTAACTTGTTTGGGGGTAAACAAAGTTTAAGTACAGGGAAAACTTGAAACAAAAGGATTTAAATATTTAGGACAAAATTATCGTTCTACATCTTAGGGACAGTTCTGAAAAGCTTGTAACAGGCGACTTACATGAGAGGTCGATGGGTACTGATGATAAAATCGGGTTTGCTGTTCTTGTACACTAACCGCGACGAAGTTTGCAACCATTGCCATTGTCCCTCTTTGGTTTGCAACCGGTATGCTATTAAACCTGATGCTCCTGTTTTCAGTACTGTTGTGTGCATAAAAATCGCCCGCCATAGCAGAAAAAAAAGAAAAGGAAGAAAAAAGATATCAAATAGATTAATGGAGCACTCTTAATTATACGATGACGAATGTTTACGTTCTTGATGGGCACTCGCCACGTACGCCAGGTCGTCGTAATGGACTAGATCGTATCCCCCCATGGTCGACAGTTCCGTATCCGTGTATCCCAGTAGGGATTTCCCCCTGTCAATACACAAACATCGCATGAATGCATAGCTTTATCGGGTGATACGGCAGCATTTAAACTTGCAGGTGAAAGGCAAGAAAGGGAAAAGTCTTAACAACCTGGTACCATTCAGCAAACCAACGATCCTGCACGACTTATTTGGAGCTGTTCCCTTTTATATTTGAGTGACAACCTATGATTTTCCTGTATCGGCCTAACTTCAAAATCTGACTGTCAAGCTTGATCCCTGATAGCTTAGGGATACATTGTCCTTGTCCACATAACATATAATAATGCGGGCGTGTAAAGAGTTTTATCACCACATTAACAATCCAATGCATAGACAAGGAAAGATTTGTACTTGCAACAAAAGAATAATGGAAGTTTTATCGCGTACGTTACGGAAGGAAAGAGTACAGGGTCTGTTTGTGCTTGGTAATAAAACAGTGAACAGTCCTATTCAAGAGCACGGGGTAAGGTTACCTTATTTTCTGGAACAAGGAACAGCCAGCACATGATACAAATAGCTAACGCACGTTCAGGGTGCTTGATCCGTCAAGCATCACATTCCTCAAAGGAAAACTTGGAATTCCTGCTACGATTCCCTGTGATGATCGATGCTATCTAATGTAGCCCGCAGGAAAGAAGGGCTATCGTGACTATAAATCGAACGAACGCCCCAGGGCACTGAAGACTCTTCAAATAGGCTAAGCATCTTCAGGTTGATATTCCCCGTCCACAGCCTGTTTCCTCTGTAACGTTGCCGAGATTTACGTTCTTTTCTTATGCACTGCTCTCATTCATTTTCAACAAAAGCTAACAATAATCAAAAACGGTGCAGGAGAAAAGGTTCGCATATCTAAAAACAAACTTCGTGACCATAAATCAAACTCCTGCCCCGCCGGGGTGGAAGCCTCTTCACACGGGCTGGAGCATCCGGACTTTTCATAGACCGTTCTAGCTGTTCCAGTAATTTAATTATCAGACGTATCCATTACACCACATTGTACTTTTTTCCGAATTCCTGCCAAATATTAAGCTCAGCGTTGTTCAGGGATCCGAGGGATAGCAAAAATGAACTCTACTAACTATGGTTCGAACAAGAGACCCGGGGGCGCTCATGACTTAGCCTAGGTTGGAAAAACTACATACTATGAAAACCACAATAAATAAGTAACTATTGCCATTAATTCTCTTGCTGTCAAAGTAAGTATTCTTCAATCTTTTTCGTATTTTTCTTTCATTTCAACCGAGTGCCGACCAACATAAAAAGTACACGCATGTCTTCAGTTATACTGCCTCTTTCGTGGTCTAAAATTACAAGCATTTTGACACAAGACGAAAAGTGCATAATAGACGAGCTTTGGGAAATTTCATCCTCTTTGTCGGTTCCCACTTTTTCCGGTAATATCCCACTATCACACCCTTTCGAGCTACAATTTCGGCATGCCGCTCCTTGTTTTGCCTTTCTGTTTGTCTTTTCTCTGTGGGTTCATTCTGACTGTTTTATAATAGAAAGAGGATATAGAGACCGAACGGCACATGTTTTAGAAATGTAACGACGTATACACACATCCATATCCCTCGCGCATGCATTAAGAAGGTCCCAGTGTTGGGTGCCTAGTGTGTAATTAGGTCCCGGAAGCAGGAAGAAGAATGAGGTAAAAGTTCAAGTAAGGGTATTATGGGCGTGTCAATGGCCATTCGGGAGATAGCACAGCCTGGCGTCAAAGGGCGTCGACAACGGCGCACATTAAAAAAAAATGGTTATTTCTGGACTCGGGCAGTTAACTACGAACGTCAGAAAGTGCACATGTTCAGAACTTGGAAAAATAAAACAAAAAAGGAAAAAATGAATCCTCAAAGAAGCCTATTTTTTTCTCTCCGGTCTCTTTCTCTATTTGTCCTGTAGTAGCATTTTTCCGTCTGGCTTTTTCGCTCTCATTCCTGAAACTCTACTCGATTACTGGTTTCTTTTTATTTTCATCTGCAAGACCCCTCCTACACCGATCTAATTAGCGAATTGGTAACTTCTCCAAATTTCTTTTCTTTACTGTCCTTAATTTCTTTACATGTCGAGCCTTTTTTGAGCTATTATGTAAAATTTTTCTTGTCTTGCTACTTCTTCATCTTCTTCTTTTTTTGCCAAGTCCACACAGAAGCTTAACGATACATTATTATGGTATCATAAGTCCACCAGGTGCTTCACTATAGTTTCTCGTATAAAAAGACGCAGTTTTAGTCATATGGGTCATCGATTTGTCGTGGTCAATACTGGATCCGTTTTGGTAATTCAAAGTATAAGGTCGTGCGCAGAGCCAATAACTTGCGCAAACAAACCTGCTACTGCGCTGTTCAACTCAAATCTTTCGACAGCTTGATTGTTGGCAACGTTTCTCTCCCTCCCTCACGACGCGGTTCTCCCAACCAATCATCGATCAAAGCAAACTTCCCTCTCTTGTATATATCCCTCGAAAGTATAACTTTTTTTTCACCCGTAAATTGCTGCTTTTTTTCTTGCATCCTATTTTATTCACCCCACATTTTTTTTACCTCTGATCCATGGAAACCAGGGCCAAATCCAGACGATGTTTACTTTTAAACATGGTGTCTTTATGGGGGAGTTCCAACAAAGATGGCGGACCGAATGGTGTACACAAGGCAAATAATGCTAAAGGAGGCTCTTCGCTTTTCGTGTTTTGTCCGTGCAAGACTTTGATTCTACCTCGAACATCCAATCTCTGTTAACAAAAAAGAGAACAACAAATTAGAACTATACACCGTTCATTATTCCTCCCTGAGCAGCCTGCCAATTCCAACCGCAAACTTATCCTTGGTTTACGTTGTGATTCTTGTAGTCACGATCTTAGCGAATGTGCCATAAAACGTTTTATGCATTGATTACTACCCAAAATCGAATCGTATTCATAAAAAATCATTAGGTCGACTGGGGAATTAGACGTAGAATTGAAAACAAAATCTATATATATTATCGTTTACATGAACTTTACGTTGTCTTTATAAGTTGTCGCGTAAGAGGTTACAAAAATTTAGTAAGTGCAAAAGACTGTATGTAGTGAGATTTTCAATAACTTAAAGTTTTATAAATGAAGCGAAAACATGCACTGTTTCCACTAATGTATAGCTTAGATACAAGCTAGCCAGGTAAAAAAGAATTGTATACTGTAATTCTGCCTTCCCTTAGATTAGACGCATACGTTCTTGCGGAAATAATTCTATAAATGTGCTGAAACTGGTCCTGCAAAATAAACACTATTTCTTATATTTATTTGCTATGGATCACGAACTTTTCATCATTTTACTTTCGTCTTTTCATCGTTTTACTTTCGTCTACCTGAAATACGATTTCAGGCGAGAACCAAGTAATCCAACTTCCTCGCGCGACCTAGAGCTTTCCTCCTGAATACTTTTATCTTTAGATAACATCTACTTCAAATGACATTAGATCTTTATATCGAATTTTACATCTTTTCAGCTTTGGGTGATGCTGTTTGCAATCCTGTAAACTAAAAGAGGAGTATCAAGTAATTGCATTAAAAACTCAGCTCATTTCGACTGTGAATGTCATTAGGTTGTTTTATTGTACTGTGACTTCTACTAACGCTTAGAATAGTTATCCGTTTACGCGAACACCTGCCTTATTTATGACAAACATGCCCGAAGAATGCAAACAATTACGTTAAGGAAGATATAAAGCCGTAACGAAGTACAAGGGAAATACCTTCTCATACAGAAGTTTTCAGAAACTTTAACATATATTTGAAAACAACGAAGTACATACTTAACACTTTAATTACTAATAATTCACCTAACTCGTGGTAGAAGAACGCAATAAAACTAAGCAAATGGTGTTTCTAAATTGGCAAACGACTTTCCATTACAACTGTAAAGTGACACAAACTATTTGATTTTTTTTTCTTTTCAAGAGCAAAAGTGTCTTCTTAGCTCATTTAGATGTACGCAAGAATACGAAAGCGAATATAAGACTAACAGGCAGAACCCTGACCGGTTTCATAATATCCTGAATTGAATAATAAAATTCACTTTCTGTCATACCAAGAAGCCCGAGGTGTTGTCCAAAAGGCATCGAAACCGGACGGTGAAAGATCTTTCCAAATGATGGCAATGATCGGCGCGGAGTGCGTCTAGTATCGACAAGCCCGAATCCGCAGGTACTTGACTGTTCCACGTCAACTGTCGCTGAAGTTCTTCTCTGTCTTCAGAATGAACGAGTTCGTACACGGATTGATGGACGACATCCGACTATACAAATTTCCAATAATGCAAAAAAAGGAATGGAGTTAATCAATCACGACAGAACCATTTACTAATGTTACCAGAACAAACAAAGCCACCTACATTATACTGTTGTGCTACTGAAACAAAGAACCTAATACAAATGTGAAAAGGTGAGGGTGGACGGGATAACACATGTCTATAGATCCCCAATCATAGCCAGGTGTCTTCGGCCACCAAAAACCTTTCATTTTAAGAGCTGTCATAGAGTGAAACATTTGGTGGACCGGTGATGTGATCGCACCGTGGCCAAAAAGGTGCTCGGGATAATTAGTTAGTCCAGGTGGGAACTTGGGAGAAGTTAGAGAGAGAGAGAACGTGAAAAGAAGGGAGAAGAGGATGGGGGTGAGGGTTGAGAAGTGCGCTAAAGGAAAGTGCCATATGGTCACGAACTTCCCCTTGGAGTAGTCATACCTACACGAATTAGCAAGATTCTTTTCTTTCTTTTTTCTCTGTAGTTGTACAGAACAATTGGCACGTGGAAGGGCTTGGACAAGTTGCCTCACTTTTCTTTTTTTGGGGGTCAAAAGTGGGAGTATAAAATCTCTGCATATAAAATGAGAGAATTGTCACTCAGTAAACAGGTTTTCCGCTTGCGCAATTATTGTTTTGCCATCATTTTCCTAATAAAGCTTTCTTCTGCATATGTACGTTCTTTTTTTCCCCAAGTTCATCAGATCGTGGCTCCGGTTCGTTAACTACGAATGGGAGATGATTGGCGAATGGATAATTTACGTATTGCCAGGCACGGAAGGCAAAGCTTCATTCTGGGAATGTTATCAATCGACAGTCGCCACTAAAGAATTTCATCTAATATCTCAAAACTGTTATCTCTATCAAGTCTCTGCTGCAAAAAAAAGCCCTGTTTGGTGTATATTCTTTATTTTCGCCTTCCAATTTCGTGTAACCGAACATAACTGTCCATCAACACGCCGTAAAGTTTTTGACTCTTTCAATAAACCTGGAAATCTAGTAAGGAGATACCATCAGTTCGACAGTGAAAGAAAAAGAAGAAATTTAAAAATGCAGGTTGGATACGATGCTTAATTTTTTTAAAAAAATTCACAAGGAACGCTGTTTTTTAATTTCAGAAAGGAATTCGAGCTTCTTTTTGTTAGTCAATTGGTCTTGACCTTTGAGCTTATTTCTGTCGTTTTTATTTATTGTTTGCAAATGTGCTGGACAGGGTGATGTATGTGTGTGGGTTTTGTGAGGGCTTGAGAATTTGGGATCATTCCCTAATTTATAATACAGCGGAACTCCATGGGCCAAGAAAAGATGTACCTATAGACGTTCTTTAACAACTTTGGTTTGTGTTTTCACAGGGTGAGATAGTGTATAATCAGGAAATAAAGCGCAGTCGAACTGGAGAGAGATATCTTTATTGTTGATCCCGCAACGTCTTGTTGGGACGTTCTTTCTCTCATGGTTGCTACCCTGTAGAACCACCGATACCCCCCGCTGGTTTTACTGATAGAGACACAACTTATCGCTAGGCCAGGAGGATCCATATATCTGCAACATAAGCTCCGGGAGCTTCTCTCTTTTCTCTCTATTCCGTTGTCGATAAAAGGGGGGAAAAAACGTGCAGAACCCAAGATCCGTACCAAAAGAGTTGTCCCACTGCGCTCAACGAAAGGAATGGGGCGTTGCATCACTAAAATAACACAGGATTCTCCAGCCGTAACAACATTTCCTGGGCTTGCAATCAAACGAATAAACCCTCGCAAACAAACCTCAATTTACCTTTTTTTCCCAATTTTAGAAAGGAAAAGAAAAAGCGTACCTGGAAGTCCCTTATTTCGTTCTCAAAAGATTTCTCCCCGCTTTTGACTTTGTATGCTACTAAGTATACTGTATTTACTACCTGGAACACGCCTTTCTGTCGACATTTCCTGCATTCTTCATTCAAGGAGCCTTATTATTAGTTTACTTCAATCATAAGAGGTCCTTTGCATGTCACATAACTAAAAAGCAGACTCGCCCGACTTTAGCCTACTATGGGGAGCTACGGGGTCGCCAGCGCGTGGGGGCAAGGTAGGAGGGGGGTTTAGACGATGGAAACCGTAAATGTTGCGTGGGGCAAAATAAGAAAAAAAATGTACAAACGGCGGCCTTAGAAACCGGCTATACAGCTCGAGAAAATGGTTTAGACAATAGCGCAACTCTTTTATGCTCTAATATCCGCAGAGAAAAGGCTTGGCTTTGGGCTGTCTGCATCAAAAATATATAAAACTCGGGACCCCGCGAAGACGTGCGACTAGAGGAGAAACCGCGGGAGTGCGAAGGGTTGTTCAAACAAACCCAGCAGGGAAGGCTCATAATGTAGACTGATCTTTTCCTACACCTCTTTCCCCGTCATGGAGAAATACCTATTCAAGAAAAAAGAACCTTAAGCTAATCACTAACAAACAATACTAAATTAATGTGTTTATGCTGATTTTAAAATAGTCCAACCATATTGATACTTGATTATTTATACTGATATTAAAACTCTATTTTAGAGATAAGTAGATTTTAGAACATCACAATAAAAGGTACTCAACTAGCGAAAGCGGGATTTGTATTATCGTTAAAAACAAACAATTAGTAAAGCTTACCAAGTGAAATCGTACATAATGCTAGAGTTTCCTTCCTTAGTGCACAGAAAAATTACGAGGTTTCCCAAAAAAAGAAGTACTTTTTAAGGAAAAGATGCGAATAAAATCATGAATAAGGAATGAAGGAGGGGAAAGTTTCTCACGTAAAAAACCTTTGACGTTTGCAGACTAACTGTGTAATTTCGATTAACTCGAATTTCCAACTATCTAGCTAAGTTACGTAATTGAAGTTGGACATTTCTACTAGGGCGAAGATGGCTCCAGTGACTTGTCGTGCTCGCACATTATGAAGGGAAAGAATTGCCGTTAGGAGGATAATTTGAAACCTGAACACATCAAACGTCCAAGCTCTGGAAAAAAAAGAAACTTCATGTGTCCATCAATTCCAAGTACGTAGTTATGACATAACTCGCAACAAAAAGGAAACAGCCCTGTAGGGGATCAGAAAGACAAGCGACCAAGACCGAGCAACATATACGCATACATATATGCATCTACCTCTAACGGACAAGTCGGACTGTGGGCTGCAAGAGAGGACACGCAAGTATCTCATTAAGGTACAAACAATTCTGGACTGGAATAATTACCTTTTGAGACAGACCAAGCAGGATATTTATACATATACACTTCTCCCGAGATGCGTCCCCTCCCTCTATATTCGACCACTTCCACCCACTGCTCCCCCCTAACCCACGCCCGGTAGAGCGGGCGGGAGATTATAACCATATTAAGACAAAAAGAAACAGACAATCCTCAACAATAAGGTACACGTCCGGCCCTCCATCCATCAACCAAAAACGAGTTCTTCGTCTCTCTCTTCTTTCTCTAAAAGACTTTTTTTCCTGTTGTGACGTTTCCCATCTAATCTCCCCTCATCCACGTTCATTTTACCTAACGGAAGCTTTCAGAAAACACCGCCGAGCAGACGTGTGCGTCAAGAATGTGTTGTTTGCGGTACCAGCAGATTACTCCCCCCACTAAACGACTCCAAGGAGGAAGACGGGAATGAAATATGAGCATAATCGCAGTCAGACTTACCTGATGAAACCCGAGGTAACTTTCAATGCTGTGCGTTGCAAAGAACACTTCGCCGTCGCTCGTTAGAATCACTAGGAAGCCATTTAACGCCTGCAAACCAAACGCAAACGGAAACATTAGCGAATAACTCCAAGGTATCGCATTATGGCAAAATTCTTTATAGCTTCACAAACTGTGTTTATAAATAACTATTGAAAAGAATGTGACTCCATTCATACTAAGAGGTGATTGGTATACATATTGCGACAAATAAAACTTGTCATAACTACTATGTAAGTGGCGAGATAATACAGTATGAGAGCTTTTGATTTCATTGTTAAGGACCCCAAACGTTATTGCTTGGGACTTGGGATAAATGTCCGTTTCCTTTACAGACTTTCGGTAGTCGAGGGGTGGAGCACGTGTTTTATTAAAACTATGTGTTGGATAAATTTTGGCATGTGAGGAAGTAAGACCAACAGAAAAAAAGTGGATGGAATAAGGGGGTTGTTCTCTCCAAGCACAGTTTTTCCCACCGCCACGTGCTGGATTCTTTTTTTTCCGGGCTGTATCAACAAAACATAGAGAATTAAAACTTTGCCACTACGCACCATGGCCAAAGGTAGTAATTAACTCAAAAACGCAATTGCATATGCTGTCTAGTCTCCTTTTACTCACACCACCCAACCGACGCTAGTTTATGACGGTTCACCACCGCCAGCGAACATTTTGCGCAAGGGACGCGGAAACCCACGTGGCTTACTTTGCCCCGAAAAAGCGCGGCGACACTGAAACTTTCACAAAGCATTAGGGGTAAAAAGCTTTTTTTTAAAAAAATAAGTACTCTTACTTCCCTGCCCAAAAAAAATGATTGCGAAACATTGTTTGCAACAAAAACAAAGATGAAATAACGCGCACACTGACACTCACTAATGAAGGTCCCTGTCCTCTTTAATTGACCGAGTCATAACTTATTTGGAAAGCATATTAGTCGCTTCGTTGTTAAATATTAGTCATTCGGGGCTTTTCTAGCTCCATTAATTTCAAGGTTCATGCCGAAAAAAGCAAAACTCATGTTGACATTTAGCTGTGATAACTGTCTTCCAAACAAGTTCTCTAACAAGAAAAAAAAGGTTAGAAAAATTTTACTCGCCTATCAAAAACTCAACGTATCGAAACAATAACACTCGGGACCACTATACTTCGCTAGCTAATTAGCTAAGCATTTCTCAGCCCAAGAAAAAATGAAGACGCCTAATTTGTTCATCCTAATACAACAACGCCCGAACCTTGCACGGCTTAACAAAAACTTGTCAGTGAAACAGCACCTAACAAACAAGACTAAAACCACAACTAAACAAGATTGTCTAATTTCCTCAATTTCCTCCAAACAAGATTACAAGCCTAGAAAGAAGAAGGTGCCTATTGTTTAAGCTTAGAAAAATATAAATACAATAAACAAGGCTTAAATAAATGATTAAATTCTGTAAAAAAATACATAGTAAAATAGCTCGCAAGCTAGAAAATTTAACCCCCCCAAAAAACGCTTGTATTACATCTAGTGACAAGAATCTTTATTTTTATTAAACGGCGTTCAAAAAGTACTTTTTGAAACTGATTTTTTTACAATAGACCACAATCCAAAAGCAAATATTATTACACTGGCGGAATTCCTTATAGGAAGAAGACACTCTTTTGAGAATTAGTTTTGCCGAAAAGGATGTTACAGCACACTTGACCGTATCGTTAGCGTTCCAAATAGTTCCATTTAAAAAGAAGTTTCAAAGTCCCCTTTTTTTTTACTTATTTTCTTCGCTCCCTTTCTCGTTTTATTAGTATTGCGCCAAAGGAAAATTAAAGGTATACCTGTAAGAAACATTCGCCATCCAAGGCCGCTGCTTCATAAACACCCAAATCTCGACTCCGGAAATTGTCATGGATATGACCCATTTCTTTCCCCTTATGCATAGACACTGTAAGGGAAAAAGAGTAAAAACAAGGCAAAAGTTAATTGTGCATCCATAAGAACAAAAGTCGTCTGACTTACAAAGTATCCTCATACCTACAGAACATATAGCCCAACATTGATCTTACATAGCCCTATACTTGTATTGCAATACCTATCCCACTGTTTGCAATATAGGTAAACTACAACATGTGACTATAGATCGCGGAAGGTTCCCTTTGATTTCTCGTATACTTGGTAAGTTACTTGCTCTAAACAAACATATGGCTTACATACATTTAACTACATGTACGAGTACCCAGGTCGCCGAAGCAAGAAAAAATGAGACACGGTAGAGAAAAAAAGAAGAGACAATTCAACCGATATGGCTTTGGAGCCCTGCAGACCTACAGACTCGGTGGCGCCACTCGGGTGCTATAATTCCTTTTGCCCGTCCGGGTAATGACAGGTAGGAAGGTTAGGAACTGCAGCACCATCGCACAAAAAGGGCCCACGTTTTCACTCTTTACTTCTCTCGGTTTCTTTTCTCTATAGCTGCTCAAACTCTTGCTTTGGGCCCGTCTATCGAATATAGCAAAAAGAACATTTTCATTTTTTCCCCTCCATCTTCCCTTTTTTCAGGGATTAGATTTTGTTGGGTTTTGCTGAGAAGCAGCAGACAAGTCGAGAAAAACTAGGGAAGAAACAGTAAAATTACCTGCTGCTGTTTTTTCTTAGCCAATGATTACATATCTTGATTTTTATGCAGTTGAGTCAAGTCTGCTTAGGAAATTAGATTTCTGTTTTTCCTCCTAGTTGCTAAATTATAGCGAGGGTTTTAAGGTAAGTGTGTGACTGAAAGAAGAGTAAAAGATGGCGTACATTAAAGAAAACTCTTGACGGTTGACGTGAACACGTGTTCGCAGCACTTACGAGTGAGTTGTGAGTTCACTGCAGCTGTAAAAAAGCGTGAAATGCAAAAATTACTCCAGGTTATTTGCGTAATCCAAGGAGTACGCAATACTTAGGAAATATTGCATTTGTACCCGACTAGTTCGCTAAAAATGTTACGGTGATATTCGGGTGGTGTATGGCGGAATTACTAAATTGACTGCACCCTAGCGGAAAGTCCATGTAAACTTCCGAACCTTCTCGAGGGACAAGAGGGCTTGAAGAACAATAATTTTCCCAAGAAACGTTCCAAACTACTAGTTGAACAATTTAAAAATGTTCTACGACACTGACTCGTAATTTGATATCAGAGCGTTCTGAACCAACGAAGGTAATTTCACACTTCTATAGCTACGCAAAGAAAGGATGAAATCACTCTGAACAATTCAATTCAAGACCTAAACATGAAGCTATACCCCACATTTCCACTGTGGATGATTGTAAATAGTTTCACTTGAAAAACACCTGTAATTGAAAAAAACAGCTGACAGCAAATTATAGAACAAACAATATTTGAGTCTGCAAAAATGCTCAATTGCAAAGACTTTTTGCAACCTAGAATAATGTGATTCTCGCTCAGATAACTGTGCACGCATACATATTGTATACCACTTACGCACAAACTAAAGTCACATGTATTCAAGTCATGCATGCATAACATCATCTCATTTAAGTCATCTATTTCAGGTAGAAGTGCAACAGCTAAAAGCAGATACAGGTCTCAATCTCCTTCGATGATTAATTTAAAATAACTCATATAGTTTTACAACGTCTTGAACGAAGTAAACCAAGTTCTGGACTTATTTCTATGGCTACAGAAGATGTAGAAAAAAACCCCTCATTTTATGATAACCCTTTCAAAACGATTACTTGCGGTAAAGCCTATTACCTAGAAGCCTGGTAAGAAAAAGTCGAAATGATCGTTTCTTCCATGATTCCCAAATTTGTATACTACTCGTCAATAATAACGGCCAAAGCGAACGGCTCTGTGCTACCTACATGGCTCTGGCTTGAGCATGTCATCTCGCGAATATTCCGCAACCCACAGCTCGGCTTTCGCAATGAGGACTTCATTGTTGCCGAGTGCCGCGTGGTTAGCACGGAGCCGTTTGCTTGACTTGCTTAAACTAACGAGTACTTTTGCAATAGATAACTAAGATGCGAACGCATTTTTAACTAGTTTCGGGTAATCATTCCTGATGGATGGTTAAACCAATCGTGTAAGTCGACCAATGAAGAACGACACAGCGAACTGAAGGATAAACTAAATCTCAGTCAGCCGGAAATGAACATTCCCTAAGTTATCCGTATCTACAGATTGTATCTAGAAAAGAAGGGAGTTTTATGAGTAACATCCAATGCCCTTACTGCACTTTCCACCCTCACTCACCCTTCCGTCTAGTTTGCTAGATAACATACCCCGCAAAACTTTTTTAGTCCGTTTGGGATCGTCCGGTTGGCTGCGGACTTGGGTCCTGGTACGGATTCCCTCGGTGTTAGATGCAAGAGTATATAACTTGGTTTCGTTTTATCGATTTCCCTGAAACCCCTCGGAGTTGTATACTTTTTCCTTCCGTTTCCTAAACATAGACTCTCTCGGCTGGATATATCCGCGCACTGTACCATACATATGACCCCCTTCACCCTCCCCCATATTTCTTTCTTTTTTCCCTACTGATGCAGTCATATATTACGAGTAGTGCCTGTAAGAATCAATGGTTCTGCGAACTCCTTTGAATTCAATTCAATAGTAACACTGCACAAGTTTTGCTTTCCGGAACATTTTGCTTGTCTCAAACTTCCTTCGTTATGAAGCATGAACCAAAAAGCAAAGAAAAGAGAAAAGAAAATCCCGAAAAACCAGCAGCTATTGTCATCAGTCACACAAACAACTGGACGGTGACCAGTAGCTCTCCTCAGCTGTTATCATTTAAAACCTGTAATCCAGGTAGTCAACGACTCGGGGAGCTTTGTGCCCCCCAATCCCCCTCCCGTTCTTTTTCACGAAAGTCTGACAGGGCTGCCAAGTTGTAAAAACTTGGCAGCATTTTTGCTTTCTTAGAATCGCAAAACTGGGAAAACCAAGAATGGTGTTTCTGTGAACTAATACTCATAATATGAATAAAAACTGTCCTATCAAGGTGGCGTGTCTACTCAATTTTCACTCTATTTTCGTAAGTCGCAAATTCAAATTTCTAACTAATAAGCCAAGATTTCCAATGGTTAATTACATGGAATGCAACCTTTACATGTCTAGCTAAAGGTAGTTTTTTATCATTTTTTTAAAGAAAAATCTTGTAAACTAACTAGTTTTTATTTTATTTTAGAATAACTGTTTCCTTTCTTGCAATCCATTATTTATAATTTTTTCTTAAGTTAAACGCAAGCCAGAGGTCACTTGGAGACATCTGTAAGTTTGAAAGTATTTGAGGCATCACTAATCTTAAGATTCTGCGATTAAATTTTAAAAGCAATTTCCAATTAGCCTATGGTTTGCTTTTCCTCTTGGAGTTTCACGTTATTACATTAGCTACAAATTTTCAGAGGCCAGAGTTCTCGGAGCTGAGCCTGGGGCTAGATTTAATTGCCTGATCTTCCAATAATTATACATAAAAACTCAGTTCTTTTTTCATAGAGACATGGTTTAAAGTGTTAATCTTTGAAAACATTTTTTGGTGTTAACTCTCAAATTTCAAAGGAAAACCTCGTATGTCATACCTTAAGAGGCCTCCATTTCTCATGTCAAGTTAATTTAGGATTACGCCGCCAAAGTCAACCAGCCCAATTCATTAAAAATCTCTTTCAAAATTTCATTATTTTCGTAGACCTATGGACATAGGTATTTGGAATATTTAAGATCTTTATCTAGAAGATTCAAACTACACAACTGAAGAGCTTCGGAATTTTAATACAAACTCCTCACTTTAGCACGCTAATTCTCGCGTCGCTTTTCTTCTTAAACTATTCATACAGCAAACTTTCTGTGCAACAAAGGCGAAAGAGTCTTGAAAGTCCGGCTCGTTTTTTTTTATTTACCAATGATGAGCTCGAAAGCTGAAGGAATCTTCTCGATCAAAAGATGCTATCAAAGCTACCTCATAAAAATCGGAAATTCATACTAATCCCCTTCTGCAGGTCATTTCTTAAAAAGCAAACCTACAATCCCCCACTAGAACCACCACCATCGCCGACCTTCATCCCCCCAGCCCTACAGTAAAAACTTTGCCTGGAAAATACACGAAAGTGAGAGAGAGAATTAAGCCCCAGGTAGGCCTGCATTACAAGGAATGAATTGTGACCGTTGGCCTGACAAGACAATAACTGTACCGCTCTGTTAACGTCCCGGCAGCAGCACCAGCAGCAGGTAAATGTTGCCAACAGTGTTACTTTTTCTTCATCTGTTTCTTCTCGCTCCAAAAGCCTTACGCTCTTCAAGCATAAAGAATGAGCCGCAGTTTCCTAACAAGAAAACTTTCTTGACCTGTACAAACTCCCAATCCTGACTTCCACCGGCTCTTCTCAACCGTATGCAACAGTCCAAGGTACCAAGCCAAGGTGGTAAGGGGCAGAAAAAGCTACAACCTGCGAGAAAAAAATGGGTAACTCGATAGCCAGCGACATTATGAGGGTTGTTAGAGGCGGCTCGCTGCCGTCATCCCACCAAAAAGGACTCATTTATAATAATTCTCAACAAAAGTAGAAACCGCCTCTGTTTTTCGCGCTGCGGTCTTACTTTTTATCTTTTCGGTTGAACCAATGAAGGGAAAACCCTTTTGACTTTGGCCTTTTTTTTATCGTCCTCACCAAAGCCTCTTAGAACAGCTGACGGTGATAAAATTCACACCGATTGTAAAAGACCCAGGGGTAATCAAAACAAGCCACAAAACAATGAACCTTCAAACCATTTTCTTCAAAACCGTCCTCCGCTCCACAAAGAAAAATTGACATAAATCAAGATTTTTTAACGATCCAATCCAATCAGTGCACGGGTCACCAAACGTTACTCCACTTCTTTTGCTTTACAAAACTTAAAGGAAAACGTCCTTACGTAAATCACAAATTCTTACAAGTAAATCTCTTTTTGACATTAATCGGAGTTCAATTTCCGCGTTCAGAGTTACCTTAAGACAAAAGCCAAAAAGGGGCTAAATTAGACAAAAAAGAATCCTTCACCCCCCCCCCCCCAAATTCTCATTTGGGATCAAGATTATTTAGGGGCTGGGAAAAGGGGAAGAGAAAGAAACTGAGATCGCAATGAAGAACAAGTTAAAAGGAACTTCGCCATCTTACAAATCACGGTATCGACACTTTCTTTTTTTCTTTGCCCTTTTTCTTTTCGGATTGGTTTGAGAAGTGTTAGGTAGGTTGATATGCATATGAGCGGTGTTAATTTAACGTTGGGTAACAGCTAAGACGGGGAAAAAAAGTAATGAAGTGTGCTGAGAAAGTTTGGGATGCCCAGGTTCTAACAAGACACACACGTACACACATATGCCAGATATAGATAAATAAAAAGAGAGGTTTGGTACCAGCGGCTGCGCCGCGGCGGAATCTCTGTAAAAAGGTGATTTACTGAGGGTTATCCTGACCGTTTGGCGTGGGCTTAAATTATGAAACCGTATTTCACTAGGTTGTAGTCCTTTCTAACGTGTCTTGGGCATTTGCGGAACTTTCCCAAACACTTTTCTCTTCCAACTAGTTTTACTGGCCTCCATACGAAGGCTATTTATTGCCATGGCTCCTTATGCACGATAAACTGTAAGAAGAGAAATAAGTCCTGGTCCATGCCGTACGCAAACCTTAAAAGGCGTTAAAGGATAAAACTGTCTATAACATATGGAACAGCTAATTGGATGCTAGGTGCTCTCAGAATATGGGTTAAAGCTGATTGGCTCCGTGTGAAAAATCGATTTTCTTCAATGGGACTCTCCGAGTACTGTGCAGGGATCCTCCAATCCAAACTGTACATGACACGATCGGACGAAAAGTTTCTTATTAGAATTTTTTCTTACATATCTTGGCGTGAGCACCGCGCGTTGCCACCTCTGTAGTTTTATTGCGGTTTGGTGTTCTAGGTTTGTTATACAACATGCATTATTACAGAATTATACATTAGTTTTCTACCTTCTGGTTAGTTTGGAATACTAGTTTCCATGTACAATTTAATGCCGTAATAATACGAACAATATGACGATAGTGAATCACTCCATTGCTGCCCAAACCGAAATTTTTAAAATATGCAATATTCTATTAATCAAGTTAGACTTTCCAAGATGTGAGATGTGCGAATCGAACAGAAATACAAGGAAAGATTCAAACGAGATTTGTTTAATAGAGTACAATGCCGTAATAATTCAAACAACATAATTTGCGAAATACGAATAGAAATACGTGGGAATACACTCTGCTAAACTGAGCTTGTCACCTAAAGCGAAACCGAATGATGGAAGACAGTTCTCTAAACTCTGATGTCATTGTAGAAATACGATGTATTTGTTCAGTGTATCTTAGAGACTTCCACTACTACTAAAGGAACAAATTTCAGCAAACTGTCATACTATCAAACTTTTGACAGGGTATTAACTAAAAGATTGTTCAGCAAAGGGTCTTGATAAAAAAAGCTACGTCCGTAAACTTAGACCAATAATGTTAGTAAGAATACTACATACTTAGCAAAGATCTAAAGGTTCGCCAATAGCAGGTGGAGAATTATCGAAAAATTCAATGTCATTGGCAAAGTTGATAAATTTATTTATAGGGACAATTTCTTTGCATATTACGGAAGCTTTGAATCGTAATTTTTGACATTGTGATTCTTGTTAAAGAATACGAGAGTGTTGTAAGTGTGAAATCTGTCTGCTGAATGTCTGTCTGCCTGCATTGTATTGTCTGCTGAAAATCTGAGATTATAGGCAGTTCTAGATATCTATTTATTTATTTTTTATATGCATTATTGTTCTTTTATAAAAGACTATGGCACTACCAATACTCTAAACTTGGATGTAAAATGGCAACGGTAACAAGCTGTCCTTACAACGTTTTAAAAGGTTACAAAAGAACAATTAAAATGATTTTTTTACTGTTTTATTACGTACGGCCTGGAGTATCCGTTTCCACTTTTCTTTCGCTTAAAAAAGGCTTAAAACTAAGTATAATTACGAAAAGGTCATTATGAGCCTCTATATCTAATCGTAACATACCTTTGTACCAATATATACTACCACGAATAAACGCTTCAGTTAGTAATTTCGTGACACTCACACTAAAACGCCATTTCCGTTCATTTATACATCTAACTCTTTCCTCTCCCTAAGTGTTCGTAAAACTGACGATCGTCCTAAAAATTAAGTACGCCTCCCCCTGTTCCCACTGATCCCCCCACAGTACACGTAAACAATCGTCCTAAAAGGCTGTCTCTATGTCGGAATAGATTTCTTTTCGTGTCGGCATAGCTTTAACTCTTCGTTGGCTAATTAGCAAGCCAGTCCCCCTTTTTTGGCACACTTGCATGCAAACCCGTGCGTGTGGAACCCTGTTCAACTGAAGCTATGAGTGAGAAAGAACCGAAGGTGCTGCAGTACTACTACATATTACGATGTCTATACTCTCCTCCTCAAACCTCTCAGCTTGCCCGCAACTCGTTAAGATTCAATGCTCGTAAGTGGGCGCTCAAGAATACGAGCCTTTTAGGTAATTACGCCCTAATTCCGACTATTGCATGTCCTTTTACCTTCGTGACTTGTACTCCGAGCTCATCATCCCCCATTCCTTCATAGGATCCACCCTCACCTCCTCCCTTAACCCTATACGCTCACTTGATGCGGTAACAAAAAAAACGAAAGACCAGCCAAGTAGATACACTCCCTGTCCGATGCGATATGCAAATCCTTTCGTTCGGGGGAATTACATTGGGAGTTAGACAACGATCAGCTCCAACCGATAATGGGACGCAGAGGAGAACTAGGAGGAGGAAGGCAAATTGGTTAAGCTGAGGTGTACCTTTTCCTTCTCTGGAAAAACGACGGCACTCTTCACTCGATGTAATGCATGTGCTCCAGTATAGACCGGTCAACGGAAACGCCGGTAATACACAGAGATAGAGTCCGAACAGAAGACCGGAGCACGAGAGTGAGCGGCCAAGAAGCGGAAAAGGAGAAAAAAAAGCTTTACTGGGAATTGTTCAGGTCGCTAAGCAACAGCAGCAACAACAGAGACGACCCCCTCAGCGTGGAACTAACACCGGCAACTCTACTTTTTGATTTAGAGGATTGCATACCCTAGCACCATCAGCTTCCAGTCACCGCAGGGTTTCTCGCTAAATGATTTCCGCTCTGGGTCGGGGGCCTCGTACATTACCTTTATTTCAACTCACGGGCCAACACTTGGGAAAGTGTGCGTTCGCTAAGGTAGCTTCTAGGTGTTGTTACTCTACAGCCGTATGTGCTGTAGATACACACACAGTCTCCCGCCGTCGCCCCTCCATTCGTTCACTTTTTTCAATTCAATTTAAAGAGTTGACACATCGCTCAACGTCCCTAACGGAATAAACCAATTTACTATCCTATGCAAAAGAGGTAGGGGTTTTGAAAGGAGTCACGAGCATAATGAAACCCTTGGTGTCGTACTTCGGATTTTACCACATGATTCAATTGGAGACGGTACCACTCACGGAAGAAAAAGCGGTAACAATGAAAGTAAGGGGCATTCTAAGTTTCTTGCCTGCTTAACTACTCTGTTAAGGTGACTTGATGAATGTACGGCCGTGGCCAAAATTCTTTGGCAATTGTGAATCATAGGTTTAAAAAATTGCCATAGTAATAAAATCATTAGTTTCGGCCGAGTCTAATTTATCGAAGCTGCACTGAGGCCACAGCGTCGCAAGGAATTCCTTTGCTAAGCTTTTTTCAAGCTTCTTTTGCTAAAATCTTCTGCTTGATTGGTAAATAAAACTAAATAGAAAAACTGCTTGTTGGCATACAAGCGTTTTGGAATCTTTTACTAATAAGGCTTGAATTATATGAAAAGGCGAAAAATTAAGCATACAGCAAAGGGTGTACGAACAAACAGGAATTGTGTACTTTATCGATATTTTGGTTAGCTATATCTGAAAACAGAATGGACTGCACTGGAAAAGTATAAGGAATAAAAAAAAATACCGAAAGGACGCATTAGTTAGTGGAATCCTACGTCCAATCAGTTTTGGATGGATGAGCGTGAAACCAATTACGGTCAATTCTCTGATCGTTCTTGGTGGAACGTCATGTGCGCGCTGGAATAAAAACACTGATAAAAAAGTTTCAAGCCCCTGAATAGGACCAATGGCAATCTACTTTTCGAGCAATAATACATATAAATACTCCTATGCAGAATTTGAGTTCTAACAAAAATCCTCTGAAGCACCCATACTTCTAAGCTTCTTTAAAAATGGTAAAACGTTGTTGTCCGAGCAACGGAAGAATCCTCCTGCCAAGAATCGCCCCATAACTGGCCTTTTATTGCTCGATTAGTCTGTGTAATGTTCTCGAAATAGCTTTTACGGGACAGCGTTTAGAATATTGAAGGAAGTCTTGTGTATAAAACAGTTAACAATAATGAATTCTATCACGACAGGACACTTGAATATCCAAACTGGTTCTACGCACGGAAAACGAAAATCCTCCCCACCTCTGCACTTGACTATGAAGGTTTTCCAAATATTAAATCTTCATAATTAGTCACCCGCTCTCACTCCCTATATCGTCTTACGTAAGGGTATCGCGTGCAGCACCAGCTTTTCCTGCAAACACGGGTAACAACCAACTGCTCAACGAGCAAACTTTGAACCATGGCTAAACACATTTACATTATTGTCCACCGTTAAGAGTTCATCCTAAAAAATGAAAATCCTTTACCCCGTTCAAACCCCATAACCCAAACAGTAAACTATCCTTGAACGTCACAGTCAACAACAGTTCCAAAATTTGGGCTGCGTAACCCCTAATTTTCAACCTTCGCGATGCACCAACAACAATGGCGATTGCATCGGTTGCAAGACGGAGAAAAGGTTCCCATGTTGAGCAAAAGTATCCATACACACTCCAAATTATTTCACACACCAAAAGAGACTACTTCAGAAAGAACCCTTCCCATTTGACCCCCTCCCCCAAAAGAGCAATCTGCACATAGAAGCTCTTCAATTTAAGACTAAACTTAAACTCTACGTGGGCACAATAAATGCAGAATCTTTCTGGGGGGAAAATATTTAAAAAAATTACTTTCTTAATTTCAAACTTCATTCCCCTGGTAAAATGAATACAAAGAAATATTAATACTACGACTTGCGCCAAGAGTACTAGAACAGTAAACTAGGAATACAAATACAATTGATTGTGTCGTCCATATTGAGGATTCTCTGTAGAAATGGCCTCATTTCTGTGTACTTTGCCGGTTTCGTTCCTTGTGAACCCTCTTGTTGGGGCCCCGATGTGTAGCAATTGTGTAGGCTAACTTATGTTGGTCGATTTGTTTGTTTTATTTCCTTGAAGGCAATGTGGCCTGTACATAAATTGCTGCATTCGAAAATAAAACCTAATGAGCTGGCAAAAGAGTTAAAAAGTGATCCTAACACGAGAGAACTGATCCCTATCCTGTGAGGTATCCCTGGCTCTACGAAATTACTCGCAAATTTATACGTAAACCTCGTAAACTCGCGCCGCGTTCCCAGTTTCTCTGCACCGACAAACTTCGAGGGGAACGGAGCTCAGTTTGTTGCAGCTCGAGAATTGTAAAGCACGCCGAGTTCTGGCGTGACCTGTCGCATTCACTCTTACCAGCTAAAGGCTCGGGTTATAAAAGCAAGACGGAACAAGCAGAAGAAAAAATACAACAGGCAATCCATTGCGCTTTGGGTACTACGCTACATATGCTAAAATAAACCCTGTTAGAACCTCTTTTTCTTGCGGCATTTCTTTGGCTAGCGCCTTATAGATATAACCTATTGTCCAAACCAATAAACACTAAACCGTTTTGCCTCACCTCACTACAAGAAACAAAACCGCATACACTGCGCTCTGAACGTAACTCTGCAGTGCGTCTCCCAAACCTAGAAGTTTCTTTTTCTACACCCTCCCCCCCCCCCCAACCGTCCTACAGTAATGGAAGTCACGCGACGGCAGATATTCTCTGATCTTTTGTAAACTATTTCAAACTTGGCTGAACGGTCTACAAAGAAAGGAGGACTACAACTTGGAAAACCCAACTAATCGAAAGTTATCACAAAGCTGGACCTTCTTTTCTTCTGAATTTTTTTCCCGAAGGTTTTCACAGCAGAAAGAAGAGTTTTTCCTTGTACAGTTCAACGTTTACTTGTATAACATATGTGATGCTACCTGGGTCTGTATCTATAACTCTTGTAACCTATACCTGCAAACAAAAGACAGAACATTGTGTGCTCGACAATTCCCTTTGGATACGCGATATCGCACATTCGTCCTCTACGAACCCATTTGCGGGCTCATTTAAAACACCTATCTCTGTGTTTTTATGTTCCTATGAGTCGAACACGGTTACAACTTAAAAATTCTAAATTTTCTGGCGATTGCTTTCTTTAATTGTGTTCATTTCGCTCCCGTGCATCATATCGCAGTCACATTTTATTAGCGTTAAAACATTGGCGGAAGAAAAGGAACGACGAAAGATGAAACACTAATGTTATTGCTTTCTAACTTCAGCGTCTTCAGAGATTCACTAGAAAGATAACGCGTGTTTCACCAATTCCTTTCGAAACATATCACGCAATCTTTCTCAATGAACTTACGTGATCGTTTGAACTACCTTTCTCTGTGTACACTTATTCTGCTAAAGAACAAAGACGGCTACGGTTGTAAAAATGTAAGCGTTTAAAAGAGCTTGTATAAGTTTACTAGCATTTAATACATCGAAACACTGACGGGAGAAAAGTAAATTATGAAAGTCTAACAAGTACTATAGAAGCGGTGACAACTTGAAGATCCCGAGAAATTTCACGTTTTACACGATACAAAATAGCTAACGTAATGCGAAACGAAAGTCAGCTGATAATATGAATGTTTGCAGCAAGATAATCTACCCTACCTACAAGGCATATTTCTAATATTGCACGAACTATAAAACAACGCAATAAAGCGAGGAATAATATTACAAAAGGTCTCATATAACAAGGGAACAGGAAAACTGGCAGTTGAACCGTAAACATATTTCTTATGAAGAAAACGTATTGAATATGTGAAAGAGCTGTAGTACTCAATCGGAATCGTTTTTCTTGCGACTGAAGTTACGTAATACAATGTTCAACGAAATGTTTTGAATAGATTCGCATTATTTTAATGCGCTTAACTGGGCATGCTGTCTTCTTCGCAGTGTGCGCAAGGAAGTAGAGCTCCCTGTACCATTGCCCACAAGTAACACTGTAATAATGCTGCAATTAATTTAGCACAAGCAACTCAAGGACATGAATAGTTTGCACGATGCAACTTTGCAAACAATCTTAAAAGCTAACAAAATTGATGCCGCTACTAACATGTGAAGCACATTGTTTTCGCGCAGTTTAAAATTACTGCAACGTTTTCGTCAAACTTCAAAAAGTAATTCCCGGAATCAGTCTTTTAAAGGCCCATTTTAAAAAGCTGCACAGGTTTCGAAAATGTTTGTCAGCAGCATAACTGCATGGCCAGACAGGGTAATTCCAACCGCGAAAATGAGAAGCTCCATTCTTATTAGAAAATGGTTTAAAAGCTAATAAAAAGCTGAAAACTCCTCTCTGCGAGCGAAAATGAGAAGCCTGGAGAGAGAGAGAGAGAGAGAGGAAGAGAACGAGCAACGAAGGAACCGTTTTTATATTCGGGGCTCCAGAAGGTTCACAGGTAGGCCCGAAAGAACAGCATGTGGTATTCAGCGCCCATCAGGGGGCCCACCACACACGCAGCAGGGTTCTTTACACAAACCTTTGCACGCCCATCTTGTAAGTCAATTTTTCTTATGATAATTTCATCAGCCTTCATGTTTGATTTGCTAGCTTTCAATCTTTAGTTCACCTTCACCCCTCCGCGTGCTTTGGCTTTGATTCTATAGAGCGAATTACTAACCAATCAGCCCTTGTTCAAACCCCTTTTGTATAAGCATCTTTATTCTACTATTGCCAAAGCGGAACGCTATAGGAAAAAAAAAGGAATCATGACCAAGATGAAAAGAGCTACGCAAACGTCTTCATCTTCGCCATGGGAAGTCTAGCGAGATTGAAATGTTAAGAGATGCTAAAAACCTGTGTAAAACAACTTTCTAGGTTCGTCTTCACTTATTTATTTTATTACCCGTAAGAAGGGAATTCGTAGTGAATCAGAATGCAACAGCTAAAAGATTATGTTCATAATTGATTTTAGTTCAGGGGAAAGGAACTTGGTGGATCTGCTGGGTTATTCATATTCGCGTTCTCTTGTACACAGGATCGTATTTCATAACGCCCTCAGATTTCCATTACAATCTGTTCTCAAAACATAAAGTTTAACTTAGAACATAAAACTCAACTTTTTCACATCGTAACAATTAAAGGAAGGTAACTGCACTTGTTTTGAAGCAATTGCGTCCATCAATAAAACAATTATACTTCCAAACGCAATGCTAGACTTCTGTGTGAACTTTATGGCTCCAAATTTTATGACACACCCCACTTGTATTTCGTAAGAAGAAAACTGCTGCGTCTGTAATAATTCTCTCATAGCACCTTAGTGGTATCTACGTCAGATTTCTTTTGATCCCAAAACTCGTTAAAATTACTACCCTGAGCAAGAATTACTGTGTGCTAGCACCCTCTTCACTTCTAAGTAAGTTTGCACATTCGCCAACAAGTAACTGTAAAACTTTTGGAAGCTTTTTTTAGCCTTCGTGTGGAACTCCAATAAATCTGACCGAAATGTAACTTTACCCAAGCAAACATGGTTGAATACAATCCAAATATAGCCCGTCCCCCAATTACTGAACTGCACATAAAATTAAACGTTCCACAACACAATTTCGAATAGCAATCTCCAAGGGTAAAGTACACTGTTTTCGCATTTCTGTGTCTTTTAACCACTTTGATGCGCAGTAAATTCAAACCCCCTTTGTTATGAATGAGAAAACCCGCCCTTCCACTCTTACGAAAACTTTCAAAAGTTCACTTTATCATTAACGGAGTTAGATAGGACGTTAAAACAGCTGAATTGCTCATCTCTTAGAAGAAAACCATCTGTTCCCCCCTTTCAACCTCGAAAGAAAGTTTCATTACGGGGTAAAAGGAAACTTACCTTGGAAATAACTTTTGGTACGGAGATAACTCACAGACAAACGCAATATGGAGAGCCGATCCAACTTGGACAAAATACTGGCCTCGAACGGAAGTAAACTGGCCAAAGTATCCAACTCGGCATTGAGTCGTTCGCGATGTCTTTTGCTTGGATTACTCTTCCCAGTTGTTTCCTTCGGCGAGGGCTTCAAACTGCAAAAATGCGCAACAAAAGTACGTATAATCAACCAAAGCTTGCACCATGTTTGCAACACACAAATTTTTCAAATAAAAAAATCTATTGAAGTTTCCTAGAACAAAAAGAAGAAAAAAAATAATGCAAACTTCGGAGTCACGACGACGCAAAATGAACGATAATAATCCAATTTAGTGGAGGTTCTGGAAAGTTGCGGAGCAAATTGTGTTGAAGATCCCTGAACGCGGCTCTTGGTTCAGATGAGCAATCAAGTTACGGGTTTAGGGGACGTAGGCGAAAGGCACACTTATGCTGGCCCCCGCAACCCCCCCAGAAATGAGTGTGAATCATAAATCCTCTTTAAGTCTAAGGAGAGGTATGAAGGGTTTGTCCTGCACACCTGAATCTCCGCCCTGTTCAAAGCCCACCCGTAGCTTTTTTCGTCCAGCAGAAAGAAAAAAGAGCCGCCTCTTTTTAGTCCAAAACTAACTTCGGTGAGTGGAAATTTAACTTGTTATATCACGACGCTTCGCGAGTCATCCGGTGCTAAATTACTGCTCACTTTCACGCACATCTTTGCAATCTAAAAAAAGTGCTTGCGTTTCCTTGTGTTACATTTTTTTGCGCAGAGCTAAGCTTTCAAGGAACTTCCGGCACAAAAAATTTTGCTCGCCAAATATGATAAGTTTGAGCGAGCTCGAATGCAAGAGACCTTGATCCTAAATTATGTAACTTTGTGCAACATTTGTCTTGTGGACATATCTAATGTCAAATTTATACTACTATCTTCTGTAAACTATATTTAAGCAAGTCCTGGGGCGTATTATTGCCAAAAATGAATGTCATTAACCGACAATAGTGACAAAAGAAACGAAAAATCTTCAAGTACAGGGCTAATTTAATTTTTTTTATTTTTCAACTTAGAGTAAAGTTTAGTTAAAGTAATTACAGCAACCTTACACCAACAATGCGGTGTGGTAAGCCCGGGTGGGTGTATTACGTTACTGTTGTGTTCATTGACAGTTCACCATTCATTTACAAACATCTCAATCATTTGGAGGAAAAAGAAAAGCTGACAATCCGCTATGGCTTTTGTATTATATTGGGGTGTATGGTCCTGCAATTTTCAAGGGACATCGGCTAGTGATTTCAACGCATGGCGGGGCAGTCTCTTGGTCCGCCGTTCAGGGCGAGTGATTTGCTCCATATAGACATATATATCAGAGAGAGTGTTCGCTTTCGGACTTCACAAACGAAATTCGACAGCGTATGACGTACATCTCTTTATCTCTTTGGGTTTGAGAACGCTCAAAGTTTTTCTGGGGATATGCTGTGTTGGAAGTTTGAGGAAACCGAGATCTGGGTTGCATGGCAAGCAAGGAAGGTTCCTAGTACGTCCGAAAACATTGGCACTTGTCTGCCCAGAAAAACTACTAGAGCCAAGTTTGTTGTTGTTGTGTACCAACTCGCAGAAAAGCTCCTAGACATATCATTTTCACGGTTAATTGTTCTTGATGAGTCGAAAAACTTGAGCAAGTTGAAGTGAGCTTGCTCGAACCCAAAAGGGAACCTGAAGCGGCCGGCGCCAGTGACGGCTGGAAGGGTGCTCAAGATAAACCGCAGCAGCGGAACTTTTCTTCATTCGCCGCAAACCATATTGCTTAAATAATAGGAACACGTTAACAGTTTCCATTCCAGTTAACTAAAGCAAGCTCTGACTTCTTCTTGGCACGGCTCGTCCGCGCCTTCCCCTGGTGTTCGTTCACTCGTTGGCTCAAAAACACCAACGAGTGAAATCTCCTGTGCTGATCCAGCCAAGTCGATGGTGTTGGCAGAAAACCGCGTTGGAAACCCCGAAGTCGGCGAAGTATCAATGACAAGGACCATTCATAGGATTCTTTATGCAAATGAATTATGCCTGTAGGCCTGATCGGGAAAAGTTTTGCGGTTAAGGATAATCTAACCTGTCTAGTCTCGCTGGCGACATATATAATGAAGAGGTCCTCTCTTCCCATGTCTCACCACGTTTCTTGTCACGGGAGTGAAAAACAGTGGAATAAAGAGAGAAGGCACATCCCTCCAGCCCCCAAAACTGTCGTATCTGTACCTCCGAAGTGGAAGCTAACACACCATCATCTTTATCCGTTAATCAGATCGCCACTCTTTCACGCTTCCTGGACGTGTAGTGGTGACTGAAATCCCAACGGTAGCTACAAACACTAATTTGCATTTGCCTTCTAGGGCAGTATAATGACATCCCCCCGAAAGTATAAAAGAACAAGAAAAAAAAGGAAAGAATTGAAAGCGGTTTTCCCGCTCTCTACATGTAATACTAAACAATGCTGGATTTTTTCTTTTTTCTACATATGTTCTATTCTTCAGCTTTTCAATGCATTAACGATTCCGGAAATACTATGCGTAATGTGTCTCTGCAGGGAAAGAGCTAAGGAGAGGTCAGTAATATCTCCCACCAAAGAAAAAGTTATAACTTGTGACGGATGCAGTATGGAACACGATGCTTTTGTCCTTGGTACTTGTAAAAAAAAATAATAAAAGAAAAAACACTCGTTTTTTCTGTTCTTTCCCCTCCTCTTCCTTTTTTATGACGACTATGTTGCCATAGGCACAAAAGGGAGACACAAAGCTCGTAAAGTAGCTTATTATGGGACTAAGTCAGTGCAAAAAATGAGCAACTTTTACCTTGGCTTTATATGCATCTCTTTCTTTTCCAGCGTTTTTTACTCGAGCTCTTCCTACTAGGTAAAACACACGCCATGACGTTCGTGCAGACTCCCCCCGGAAGAAAGAAAGATGTTTTATAATCAACAATTACCCGACTCCATGCCTAAGCCGAATCTGACACTGAAACGCGGTTAAATTTCGAACCTCGGTCATATTACCCAAGCTAGTGAATTTTAAACGAGGGCATCTTTATTTAACTGCGTTACTATCCGTTCTACAATACGTCTAACCCACTTTCCTTAAAGCCCAACCACCGCGTAGTAGGCCTACAATATTTGGTCGCTTTAGACCTTAGAGCAGGTCTATTCACTTACCTCAATTTTTTTAATGAAACCTAAACCGTCCTAAACACAAAAATAAGCACTGTAGAAAAGGCTACGCCGTATTCCACCGAAACAAATGTATTTTCCTTCATTTTCTATTTAACAGACTCAGAAATGAAACCCAACTAGGAATTACGCAAAAATAAAAAAGAATTATAAGTTCGCCTGTTTTTCGTAACTGAACTTGCTTCAAACTTACAATCTATTTAAACAATGAAAACCACAGTAAAAAAAAGAAGTAGAAAAACAGTATATAAAAATTACAGCAGTGACAAGTTTTTCGAAAGGTGGATGTCACTGTCAAGGGTGATTACTTCTCATTAATCGTACATCATCATCATCATCATGTCCCGTCCGTCCTCGAAGGTCGTTTTGGGGCCTCGTTCTTCGCGAACGCATAGATTGCCATAAATCGTACAAAGAAGGCCTATAGGCGAATCAAGAATGTTGGGAACTTTCAATAACTCGTAGCTCAGTATGCTTTTGCCTCAAGTGCCGTTTAGGTGATGTAGGTAAAGCGGTAATACGGGTAGACGTTGTTTTAAGCCTCTCGTTTTCCCTCGCATTCTTATCCTTATTTCACATGGCTTTTCCTTCCACGTGAGCATCAGCCTAATATATCTCAGGTGGTGTTCCGGTCATTTTCCTTAAACTTGGCGCATTACCCAGCGCCATTTGTTTTCTCGTCCCCTCTCCTGGTCAAGACGGCCTCTCAAACCCTTGGGAATAGTGACGTAACATAGGCCAGAGGGCGAGCGCGAAGAACACTTCTCGCGTCTTCGTGTCCTGCGCTGGGGCGCGTTACCAGAGCAAGGGAGCTTTTGCCTCATTATGTATGCAAGCTTTCAATCGGCATACCCGCTTTCCTTGAATTAAGCAATTTTCCCTTCGTAGTTTTTTAACCTTTCGACCTACAGCAAGCTTAGCTTTTGCAAGGCTGGGCTTCGTCTATTGCCCCGTTTTGACTTTTTTCGCCATCGCTTTTGACGAGGAAAGGTGCAACCGAGTCGATTGCTGTCGAGTCCGTAGTAGTGTAGTTATAGTACAGCAACATGACATTATCCCTGGCTGGCTGCTTGACGGACAAGTTAAGTACTAACTGTTGGGAGGATGCATGCAACGTGTAAGCGGAATTAAAGGTTCCCCAAAGAATCCTACAAACTCCAATAGTCTTTGACTGACAGCTTTGCTCTGAGACCCAAAATTTCCTCCAACAGAAAACAACACAAAAACCCCAGGTACGTATCGTACAGCACAACATGCTAGGGTAAAGACTCGGAAGAAAAAATCTGATACGAAATTTAGCTAGAACCTGAACCCTTCGCTTCCCGGACCCTAATTAGTCAACCAATTAGGATCCTTGATTGCTTTTCTAGTTGGATCCTCAACTTTTCTTATACCTGGTTGAGCTAACTAGAACCAAAAACTTTTTTATATAATCAAAACTTAAGCGGTTTGGAACGATGAGATACGTTTGGATTGGACTTAATTAGCGAGACATTTGAGCTACAAATGAACGTGGAACATGAACACCCATGCATAAATAACTGTTTGTTTAGTATTTAAAGCACAAACTAACACTTGAACATTTCTGCGTGAAAATTATAAGAAACGGAGGAAATCAAATGAAGCGAAAGGGTTATCTCATAAAAATGAATTCGATTTCGCAAAAACACTTTTACAATATTTTCACAGATATTACAATTTGAAGAGTAAGTACAACTGAATGGAAGCAGTTCTTTGGGTTGGAGAACATGCATTTTCTCAGAAAGATGTATGTTCAAAATAGATATATTGGCCCAAGTTTTTAGTTAGCTAGGCATTTTATGTACGTAAATACAAATAAAACTGTCATATAGTGATACATCGTATACGGAAAACCCTGTCAAATAAATCTTCTCAGTTAGTATCGAACACTATATTATTTAGTCATATTACGAACTAACGTGGGATCTAGGTTAAATTCTAATGACGTGTGGATTATGGAATGATGCACGCGTAACTATATTTTACACCTGTCATAACGTTAACTTTACAAAATGTTGAAAAACGAAGTTTAAGATTTTAACAAACCTGGTGCTTGTTATACAAGTAAATTTACAAAATACTCCAACCGTAAAGATTACTTTAAGTTTAGGCATACGTGCAAACACACTCTGAATTACATAATAGATTCGAAAGAATAACACGTCTCGTTCAAGGCACTAAGATTAACAATTGTTTTTAATTTCTTCCAATTGCGATCCAATTCGATCACTTCGCCATTATCGAGAAATCTCGGTTCAAAGCTACGAAAGGGTTCTACGCAATCGGACGAAAAGTTTTTTCTAACCTTTTCCCATTTCGGCGACGCCGTTTGGTGGCGTACACCGTCCCCAATTGGTTCATGGTGATCAACGGAAGGTTTTTAACTTTCCGTGTTTCCAAGCTTCACTCCTTTAAGAAACTTGTCAAGATTTCTCTTCACCAAAAAGTGTTTCCGTTAATTCCCACTTAATATCCACCTCGGCGGCTTCTTCGGCATGGGAAAAACCCCTTCGGGACTTAACGATGCACTCGTTACACTCTGCCCAAGCTTTAGGTCGTACTCACTCTTACACCCATTCCCCTTTTACACCTTTCACCCCGGGCTCGAAAAACGTTCGAAAACGGTGAACTCGCTGCAGCGAAGGGGGCCCAAAGCAGGTGGCTTACAGTGCTAAGCTGTATTCTGTACTCTTTACTTCTTCAAAAAGAACTCTATAAAGGACTCTTGAAGGAATCCCGCCCTTGTTGACGGATTGGGGAAGAACTGGTTTTGGGTGCCGGAGTCTTTTCAGGTTTTCCCGTCGGATTCACTCGGATAGAAGGAATCCCTGTACCACAGTGAACCAGCTTTTTCGACAATTTTCATTATCACGACCGAGGACAACATTCATTCCACTGATCTTCTTTTGGCAGGGTTTCCAATTACAGTCATTCATTAACAACCGTTCCAGCAGTTCAAATGTTTACCCATTTTTCCCAACCCTTTTCGAACAATTGCGAACCCGAGAGGAACGTCGAAACGGATGGCACACTGAAATGCGCTGAAAACACCTAACTTTCGTTGTTGAGCACATGGCACGGTTTTTCCATTTCCAAGGAGGAATAGTCTCAATTGACACTGACTGCGCACTTTGTAGAAATATTTCCCGCGACTGTCTGGTGGAAAGTAATTTGCACTTCAGGAATTTACACCAGGGGAATTATGGCAAAGGCAGTTACATTGGGATGGAATTGATTCAAACTGATACTTCGGATGAGCTCCCCTGCCCTTTCTTTTTTTCTCCAAACTTACAAATGAAGGGAAACTGAATACGGAGTGCCCGAAGAACACTGGCACGACCCGTGTAGCTAGAGTGAGGCGAGGACGCTGCTAGCTATCCGCAGACTGCATGCGGCAAGCGAGACTATAAAATGCACCTTGATTAATGGTAAAAGGCTGGGGCTCTACACAAGAAAAGGGGCTTCAGGGGGCTGGGAAGCTCCGCCTTTTACAGGTGTGCGGGAGCCAATGGAAGGCGGCGTAACGCCGCGTCACAGCAACATGACAGTGGTTAGGACGCCCCAGCTCGATTAGAAGACTGTCCCCCCTTAACCCCCCGGTCGGACCCTAGCAATGGCGGGTCTCACAGAGAACGGACAGGTATTGGCAAGCTCGATTACAAAAGAACGTAAGCAGCCAACAGCGTTATATGCCCTGAGATCCGTGGGCCTCAGCCCAGAGATCGCCAAGGCTTCTTCATTTTCACAATTGTTTAGTTTAGGTTGAAAGGAGAAAAGTTACTTCAGTGGAGCTTCGTGGACATGCCCCTAAGGAAAGAACGTCCGTAAAAGAATACAATGCTCAAAGAATACAATGCAAGTGAAAAGTAATTTCAGTATTAAAAAGAGCACTCGTCTGCGTTTCAAGATGCGTACAGGACTCAATCTCCGTTTGAGCGAGACAGCGTTATACGAAACTGAGACGACAACGACACAAAGCGGAACCGTTGTCTTGTTATTGAAATAGTAGTTAAAAGAGCTAAAAGAAATCGAGTACAAGATGAGGTAGGTGTTAATTACAGCACACGGTTTGAACCACACATTAACTCATATTAAAATTCACGCTTTGGCATGAACTTATGTAAGAAATTACGTCAGTTTGTGTCGAAGTAGTTTCACTCAAAAGTAAATTGCATAATTAATTAAATTAAATTAGAGTAAGTAGCGTTTAATAACTTCTTACTCCACAATCAGTCCATTAAGCTGCAGACGCATTTTAACGCTTGCATTCTAATACGATGGTTGTTTTTTAAATCCGGATACGGTAGGAAAGATTACGGAGTGGAACAAAAGAGTGACGGGCCCCAGTTCCCCAACAATTATTTGTTTTGCGCGTAGTAGGCGTTCATTTCATCTAAAATTGGGTTTCAGGGAAGTATGTTCCGTAATTTTAAGAAAACCTTACGCTCACGTTCGCCTTTATGTTACGAAAAATTCGCTCTTTGCAAAAACGTCTTTTCCGAGCACTTCGTATACTTCTGCAATGGCTTAATTAAAAGTCGTTAGTAAGTAATTGCAACACGACGCTTTCGCTTCATTGCGAATTAATTATCTCAATGCATTTTACTGCTATATTACCATTCCCTTTTTCGCACAAAAGGATCACGATTAAGATTATGTAACTTGTATACAATTTACTATAGTGCAGAAATAGTGTAGCGAAATTATAGTATAGTGCAGACAATTTTTGGCCGTTAAAAGTAAAGGACCGAATTTAGAAATGCGTAATGAAAAAGTTTCGGTTATGTTCCGAATTAGAGAGTTCTAGGTGGGAAGGTTGGGGGTGGGCGGGAAGCACATGAGGAAACCGGTAGCATATGAGGAGGGTTAATGATGGATATCAGAGATTTTAACGGTTAAACTTTTTGGAAGTAGAAAAAAAAATAAGTCGATACGGTAAGAGGGAAAAAGGTTATGAAGGATGTGTGTTTATAGATGTTGGAGCAGCCGACCTTGGTTATGGTGTAATTCCTGTCATTAAGTTTGACGTGAGTGTACTTAGGCTAAGGTAATCTATTTGGCAAATGAATGGGTGAGGACTCGCCTGGCTACAGGTCGTTGAAAGAGCTTCGCAATCAACCAAGCGTATACAACGCTTCATTCCTTTGAATGAAAAAAAAGTAGGATCGCCAGTTTTGGAAGACTAGTGTTGAAGATGACGTTCCCCATTTCAACTTGCGACTTATCCCGATGGAATTAAAAGCTGTTGCAAGTCAAAGTACACATTCCAGGTGTACCCAAGCTTCATGGATACTCGTTGTCCTTCACTTGCTGAATATAGCTTTTTTCCCAGATTAAGTTTTGCAATGATTGTACCAATGTCCGAGATATTCTGAGTAGTGGTATTACTCACCGAGCTTAAAAGACCCGTGGCAGCGTTAAGCGCTTCATTTCAATGTGTAAACTTCTAACTAGACACGGATGCAAAGACTTGCATCCAGTTTTTTTGACAATAGTCACTGGCAGAGAAATTCACGTGAAGTTTACCTTAAACTTGCACTTTTCTAGAAAAATGGTTTTGTTGTAGGGAGCTTCCCAGAAAACCGGTTAAAGCCTTATTGGATTCCCTTCATTTCGCGTTCGTTTCATGAAAATTGAAATCCAAACGCCTTTGCACCGCAACAACAATATAATAAAAGAAAAAATGACCGAACTCAAGAAACCGAAGAACAGCCTCCCCGGGGGCAGTTTTCGGTGCCGAGTTTTGACCACAACATTACAACCTACAAAACACCTACTGTCTTACCCAAACTTGTTTCTTTTTCTCTTCGGCCGACCGGGACCCTTTCATTTCTCTTTCCTTTTATTTTTCTACCCAAGGAACTGGCTATTTCTCCTAAACCTCCAAAAAGAGCCCAAAATGTTAGAACTTGCAGGCGCACCTTTTAAAAACATTAGATAATACGTTCTAACCCTCTACATCCGAGGAGAAAAGCGGAAAGAAACCAAAGAAAAAAAACGACCAAAAGAGCAAAGTATATATCTTACCTTGTAGCTTTCCGAGTAATTACCACTCAAACTGACCCCTCCTTTATGGCCGTGCCGCCCTCGGTTATGGGATGTTGACTATAACCCTCCCCAACTGGCATCTGTTTCTATCAATCGAACCCAAGTTTTAGAGGAAAAATTTCAGTCCAGGAGCATTGGAACAACCGCTAGGGCTAACAATGTGTTCCAACGCCTGTGTCCAGTCACCATTACAAACCATATACAGCTAACAGCTTTTAGCTGAATTTTTGCTCTCCCTTCACTCAGCCCGACCCCCTTCCCCACGAACATGCTCGATTTTCCCAAATTAGTCCAAGTTCGCTTGAATAACTATGAGTGTTCCAAGGGTGCTTGCCTACAATATGTTTATATGGGCTCAAGTTTTGCACACGCTGAAACTGTGGTCAGAGATCGGTCCCCTCGACGGCCAACTTTCAGGGCGGCGGTCCCTCACGGATATCCGGTAGAGGGTTTTGGTTGTCCTGTACCAGCATCAGCAGCCTCCTCTGGATCTAAGTCTGCATAAAACGCTGGAATTTTCGTAATTAAGCTGATCAATGATGTCGAGAGGAAAAGAGCTAGTAAACGGCTTATTGGGAAAGTGATGATTTTCTAGCAAGCTTAAGTTCTGTTGCTTTCCGGGCGTTCCTTCGTTCCTGTGGGTTCTTTATGGACAGTAATCTTTCCATGTCGCTATTGTTAGTAGCGGGGGATTTTCGGGGTCAGCAATATTTAGCAAAGCGATGGAAGAGAATGGACAGTTGCAGGCGTTTTGCTTAGCCCCCATATCCGTAACACAAAAGCAGGTTCAATGAGGCATGGGTGCGGATGAACTGCGCTTACACAGCGGAGCTTCTGGGCTTTCAGTTACAAAAGGAAAGAAGAGAAGAACCTTTAAAAGTCAGAGGGAGATCTCCCAGCACGAATGACCACACAATTGACCGCCAAAATCACCCACCCACTCCGCCGCCACACACTCACTTCGAAGACACATTTCAGGGTGTACGGACGATAGAGTCTCGGCTTTTGATGGCTGTTCTACAAAATCTCTTAAAGTAGCCCATTTAGGCTATTGTTAAAGCATGTTAAAGCTGTATAGTAAAAGCGGCGTAGAAGAGGGTCCGGTCAAAATGGCTAGCGAGTTGGGAGGGTGGCGGGCTGGGGGGGAGGAGCCCCATGAGGTAGTTGCAAGTGACAATTATTGGGAACAGTTTTCAAAGTAGTCTGTCTTACATATGTCTACATGACATTTTATTTTGGGTGACTTACTGTCGTAATTTGAAAGACAAAGTCAGTTTTATGCTGCTTTATTTTTTATAATAAGCTGTCGTGTTTAAAGTCTTTTAAGAGTTACACGTTGATGAACTTGTGGTTCTGTAATAGATACTTCAAAGGGGTTTAAAAATTTGCCATTTATAAGCTCAAAGAATAGAATGTCTTTCAAAATTACAGAGTGGAATATAATTTGCTTATGTGATTTCTTTCCTGCATGCGTGATTAAAGTCTTTTAGCTTACGTGAAGTAATAAAAAGCTGGCTTCTGGAATTTTAGAAAGTCTCAGAATTTCTGCTACCTCTTGCAATAAACGACTATGCATTGAAAAAGGCGAAAAATTCTGGCATTTTTACGGAATTCTTCCAACAAGAAGTTCCATGAAAGAAGTTTGAGCAGTGTAGTTAGACTTCTCTAGGCACGATTCAACGAACTGACGGTACAGAATTTCAGGAAGTCGCTTAATAAATGGCTAAAGAAGATATTTTTGTTTTTGTCTTCTTTTAGAATGAAAGCCACAAACCAGCCAGGAAAGATGTCGTCCTTCCTTGATGTAATACAAAGCCGTCGTTCAGCCACCACAAATTCACTCACAAGTCCATCACACAATGTTCGATGTTCGTACAATAGGACAACCTGCATCCTTTGCCAAGTGTTAAGAACTGCTTATAATGCTTTCATATTAAGAAATATGGCAGGTTTACACGCACGTCACATATGTTCGAAAATGTTTTGGCATTCTGGACTATTTCATACCAGAACGACAGGTCTTTTGTTTGTTTACAAAAGATAACTTAAGTGTTGTCAGTGTGTTGTGTTCCATTGCGTATGTTTTTCGTTATATTCATTTGTTCCATTCCGTTACCACGATACTCACAAAGGATAACTGCGCTCTATGTTAACACAATAGCATAATTTACATCATACTCGTAAAAATTTGGCACATTTTCTTACAGATAGAAAATTTTTCGCTAACGATTAGACAACGAGGTAATAGGGAAATCTGTTTCATTTTCATCAGATAAGTTTTGATGGTTTCTTTTCTAGTATCAACACGAACTTTTTGCAATGAAGTAAAATTTTTCTGTTGTTACTCAATTTACAAAGAGAAGGGAGACAACTTGTTCGAAGTACAATAGTTTTCGCAGGGAGAAATTATAGAAGTTCTACTATGGAGCTATTCGTAGTTTTTTTCCCTTATAGAACGTTTCTGAGACTTCAGAAAAATATACGTCGGATAACGAACCTATCGAGTCTGAATAAAGCTTGCCAGCTGACAAGACAACGTATAGCAATAGTTTTTTCCGATTCTAAACGTTCATTAAGGATGCTATTTTTGAAGTCCGCCTGAAAAGTCGCTAAGCCCTTGACATTTTACATACTAGAGCACTCGTACGGAACTCCTCAAAATTTCAGAACCCCGGACTGTTTCCTTATTCCAAACTCACAGATATTACAAGCTGAAAATATAATAACGTTAGGATTCGGAAAGCGCTTGAATGGGGAAGAAACTCCGTTTCTTTAGTTAAAAAGTGGTAACTGGGATGCTCCACATGGCCCAGCCTAAAAATTGATGGAAAATTTTCCCACGGCGTTCTGTAAAGGATACATAGGATAGCCATAAAAAGTGAGGCAGTATGCCTCCGAAAAATTTTAATCGAAGTTAAGACCAAGTTTCTTTTTCATTTGCCCGGGAGATATAAGCAAGGAAAAAAAGAAGGTATCCGAGAAAATCATAAACTAAAGAGACCCTGACATTAGCAGCGAGACGGGCAACGCCCTCGCAATCTCCAACGCCGCTTTTTCATGGCTCGGCTTATGGGTCCCTGTCAGAAATAAAAGAAGACAATGTAGAAAAAAGGGTCTCTAGCCAAAGTAATACAATTTTTCCAAGTACTCGTGAGAACTCGCTGCGTTGATATACACAACGCTCACAATCTTTACTATATGCTGAAAATACTTGGGAGTAGAAAATAACTCGTTTTAATAAAAGTAAGAAAATAAACGACAATAAAAAAAAACAAGGAGAGTAATATTATTATTTTTTATCCTGTCGCGGGCCTAGATGGTAAAGCTGACTGCTGTTTCACCTTTTAGTTTGTACGTTAGTTTTGTTACATACGCTCGTGTGTGTAGAGCTGACTGAAAATTTGCTGTAATGTATTTATTCCTCTACCTTTTGCGGTAGGGAAGGAACTGGAGAGATGTTTCATAGAGGGCGGGGAAGGAGGAGGGAAGGGGTGTTAATACGAAGAGGGGTTGGTAGCCATGATGGATTGTTTGAAGAAGTTCGTTTCGCAGATTAGGCATAGGGAAACCCAGCCCGAGATCCATCAGATCGGACAGCTTTCATTAAGAACTAACTTCTGTTGAAATATCCAGGGCACTCAGGACGCCTTACCATAACCTTCTAATAATGACAGTAGTAAGAGAGTTATCCAATACGTTCGTGTATTAAAAGCTCACAGTATGAATATATACAACATATAAATAAACAATGAATTTTAAAATACCTCACTACTGGAAAAAAACGAACAAAATAAATCTCTCCGACGTACTACCATCACTAGCAGACTCTTGCCAAAAAGGAGGGGATATGGTGAAAGTGGTGCAGTGTAGTACACAGTGCCGAAATTTGCCCATGATCCGTCTTTCGCTGATGGGCTCGGCCCTTTTCAACAGTGCCCGGGTATGGTGCCATTTGGGAGCATCTTATTAGAATTTCTTTTCACTAAATGTGTCTAGAGATTAAAATCGTGAAGCACACGACTACAGAGGAATAGAATATAACATTACAATAACAAGCTAAATTAGTACACTTGAGATTATTGTTGATTTTTTAAGCGCACATAAAAAGCAAAGAAATAAATGGGAAAAGAGAAGGAGTCGTGGTACGGACTTTGTAAGGAAGTAGGCTCACAGCATGTTTTGATTCTTGAAGGGGAGAAGGGTTACTCAGGGAGCTCGTTTTTTTTCTTACTACTAGCGAAGTCTGAAAAGCTGAACTGTGCAGTTGGCCTCTGTTTTAGCTGCATTTACACTCCTTTACCACCTTCATAGCGTTGAAGAGTGCATTTTTTAGGAGTTGGTGGAGAAAAGGGAATAGAAAAGAGAATCTTTTGTCAACTTCAATTCTGCCCTATACTCTTGTGTAGAGGAGGTATGGGACAGTGTGGACACTTTTCTGTAGTTTATTTTTCACTTCACGTGGAGACAAAATTGTAGCCTAAAACTATACTCGTTAGATGGTCTGGTGTCCTGGCTATCAAATGAGGTATTGTACGCTTGAAAAACACACACAATAACACCAAACACCCATGAAAACTGGAGGCTCCTCCGACTGTCCAAAACAAGATACCGCGGATACAATTTGGACTTGGGTGTAGTGCGATTTGTCCCTGTGTTTTGCCATATGAAAACTAGTCGATTGCCTTTTTTAAAAAATACATAATAGACTTAAAACATATAAATGAAAACTTACAGTTATACTCCCTCTCGATATAGGAATCATTCTAGCTCAAGTTAGGGCAAGGAAACTCACGATTTTGTCAAAATGATCATTGACAACAACAAAAGGCAATGAAAATGGCTAAGTCCATCAAACGAAGAAAAAATGTCTCAGTCCAAATCGTATTAAATCATCACTTTGGAGTTTAAAATCTCGAAGCAAAATCAGGACACCGATTTTAGAAAAAACCTTTGGAGGGGTGATTCTCTAACTTATCAGCTACATAAAAGTAATTCTTACTTTATTTTTAGATGCATATTATGAGTGGTAAAACGAAATAAAGAGGCCCCCTTTCTTACAAAAATTGCCAAAAAATCAGTTTTTATTTATTTTCTCAAAAACGGTTTAATATTTTCCGACGAAAATTTCATCATGTGAGTTCGTCGTATTCACTAAGTGTACGATTTTGTTTCAGATCCGAAACTGTCGAAGTTCATTAGTAGCGATTTTTGTACGGTTTGTCCTACGCGAAAACTGTCTCATACCTCTTCTACATGTGGTCGTTTTTCGCCCTCATTGGAAATCTTATTCTGATTCATTCACAGGTTCTTTTACGTTTTTCTATAAAACGTTCCTACGTAAATGTCATGTTTCTAATATTCATGCGTCTAACATGTCGTTCCATTTTCGTGTGTCTAGCAGTTTTTTAACCCGCAAAGTACTTATTTACTCGCATCGTGATAAAACACAGTTTAGTGGTAGTGTTAATAATTATATTGATATTTTACGGCTACGACATAGGTATTAACATACATATACGCCGCCCTATGGCTACCAAATAGGTATTACCATGCCTAGAAAGAAAAGCAAGTTAATGAATTACTTTCTAGATGTAATTGTGCTTTAACGATCACTTTAAAGACATACATAAAATATCACCTTAGTACTAATTCTAGACAAAACCGTACTGTAATTGTAATTAAGGATTACTAATATTTTTTTTTGCAAAATGACAACGTTTCATAGTGTTAATGTCCGTTCAGCTTTAACAAAAATGTACGTAATACAAAAATGTACGTACTTTCAAATTTATGTCACAATGTGTTACGACAACCAGCCGTACTAGATGACATATTCTTTGACATTCAGTTAGCGCTGAAAACCCCAATGTAATGTTTACAATACTACCTTACTTTGTGGTTTGTTGAACACATGCTTTTACAACAAACATTAATTACTATTGTTTTTATAAGAAAAGTTTGCCTTGCATAACCAAGATATGGAAGGGAATATGAGCAACTGTTTCTGAAATATACAATCCGTAAATAAAAATTCCTGAATTAAATAATTAGACTGTACAATTAGGAACGCCTTCTGAGACGTTCAAATGATCTGACGCTAATTTTAGTGTAAATAGACTCCCGGAACACCTGTAGAATTTCAGAGTTTAATTATGTCTCTTCGTTACTGTTGTCACAGGATAGAAATTTCGTGTGATTCTAACTTTGCACCTGGTCCCTTTAAGCTGAACACTTCATGTAGCGTTCAGCTATACGTGTATTAGATGTAAGTGAATGTTCTCTTTGGAGACCAATTTGTCTAATTGTGACCGAGGACTTGCCGCATTACTGAAATGCGGAATATCTGGGAAATCGGATCGGACGAGATAGTTTTGAACACGGTAAGTTGCCATGCGACTAAAAAGTTCTTTAATTTTTTGAGACTTCACACTCCTAACCTCTCCATATCCCGATCCTAGTGTATCCCTAAACAAATCACCGAATTAAGCTATCGGGTCCAAATACACCGACAGCCCACACCACTTGTCAAGACTATTGAGCTTTAGATTATAGAAAGATTCTATAGCGCAAGCGGTTCACATAACTTAAATTCTTTGCGCAGCGTACTCTAGAAAAGTCTTTTTCGAATGACGAAGAGAAAACGCGACAGTTTTGTTTCACTGCGAGTAGACATTGATAAATGTTGTTGCTTTGTTTACTAAATTTAACTTAAGAAATCGGTCTTATGGCGGCGCTACTTGCTCTTTACGAGGATGGCGTACACAAACTTACTGCTCTTTGAACTCATTGTCGGCTGATTGTAACACTGTTTCCTCTTTTCCTCGGCTGTTTAGCCTTACTGTACACTAAACGTACTGTACAGTGTACGGCATGACATATTACCTAAAATGTTTCTCACAAGGCTATTACTACTATTTAAATCACATAATGAAAGATACTGTTCCATGAAAGGTATTAGTGCAGTAACTAATAATTGATATTTGCATTTGAAAATTTCGCCAGCTGAAATTGCTTGTTAATTATGGATAGGTGGTTACATGTAACATTAAAACTACCTTGAACATGTTATTTACATGCGATTTCGAACATTCAGAAGCATCTGGAATTCTTGTTCAGATATTACAGCTGCATACCACAGTAAGTTTTAACTCCGGCTTCGTTATTACTATACGTTAATTTCGTGGTGAGTTAAAGGTTTTACATCTTACGACGCCATTAAGGAGACATTTGACATCCAAACGCAGGTGACCAATGGGCGAAGCTCGTTCTGACTCCATCTTAAGCCTCTGTTGACAAGGCAATTGAAGGTTTGAGCGTGTCAACATTAGGTCCGTCCTACCACATAACTAGCTTCATGGTACGTTTTCAGTCTTCCTAAGGGGTCCCTTCAAGAGACTCAAGAACCATTTCCCTTTTTTTTACTTCCCTCTCAAGCCTCTCAAGCCTCTTCCTAGCTCACTAGTAGCAATGAGGCTCTTGAGGTAGGCGAGTCTTCCAAGCATGGAATTGGTAATTGTGCTAGTTAATTACAGAAGAAGGGTTTAGGCCAAAGAACAGGAATCTTACAAAATGTCACGGACTCCTTAAGATTCGGTTTGGAAAATTGCGTACAGCTCACCCTATGGATACTGCTTTTGCCGTAACTCTACCTTTATAATTGGATCAAGAAAACCTAGACCGCTTCGGCCTCTAAGGACGGCCTACGTCTCTCTTTTCTTCAAGCATAAGCTCTTTTTCTGTCTTTTTTTGCCCCTTACGGGCTAAGCAATGAATTCCTTTAGGTTCTTGGGGAGCCCATGCCAGCCAGCAATGAATGGTTCAGGTTGAGCCCCTGCTGTTGTGCACACAGCGTTGACATAGCAACGCTCCTCAAGTCTTTTTCTATAAGGGAGGAGGGGAAGAGGGAAAGGAGGGGAGATCAGGCAGATATTTGGCTCAGATTGGTTACACGACAACAATCAAACGCTTCGAGAGAGGTTACCTAGCTCAGTGGAAAAAGCACCCTGATCAGTCCTTTAACGTACACGTTTCTTTCGAGCTGCGACGTCGCACACGTACCACTTTCGCTTCTTGTCTGTTTACTTGTATTTTTTTCAGCTTTATTTCTTTGTGTTGTGGATATGGAGGACTTAGGAAGGTAGTTAAGCAGATGCCAGCCGAAAGTCAATCACGCTTTTTTGGTTCTTGTATATCCGTATGTCCTTGCAATGGTAAAAATGATTAGGCCAGGCCAGGTAGGTTTTACTGTTGTTTCCCCCTACTAGCATCACCGCCTTTCGAGACCGTTTTAAGTTCCGTTTGCAGAACTGTCATCAAGGTAATTTATGCAGCCTGGGAGCGATAAGCAGCCGGGATGCATATCCCGTGTTAAGCTGATGGAACATCAGGGGATGATGGGGACAGGAAGAAGATAATTTCCTGTGCAGGACTTTCTATCTGCTGGAAGGCCAACATATCCATATACATAGCAAAGCCCGTCAATGTGATAGCTTTTCGTCATCTATCATGTGAAGATGTACATATATTGACGCATTTCATACCAAAAAACCCTTTCGTTATAGACTTTTAAGTCTTTATAACTCCCTGAGTTGAATGACCAGTGGCATTTCAATTTCCATAACTCACCTTAGGGGGGTTCTAATGTTATAGATGTGTAAAATGTAAATATGTTGGTTCGCTTTCAAGTGCATCCATATTCAAAGTACAAGGTAGTACCTTGTGTGTACTTTATTAGAAAATCAGCTTTTACGGCGTAAGCAAGCCTCATTCCTAGAACTTTTACCATTTCTAATCATGAAAACTTATTTTGTAGAGATCAAGTACATTAGCACGCATTCATGCATATTCATAGTAACACGTATTCAGTCGTCATCCTTCACCAAACCCTATACGATTTTCGCTACTGTTTGCGATCTATCATGACACACTGGAAGCCCTCTTATACAGCCTCACGTTAACAGGCCGACGTTTTAACGACCATAAATTCGTCAGAATTTTTTGGTTAATAGGCTTTCTGTTTCCTATTTTAGGGAAATATTACAGTACTGAATACTCAAAGAAAACGTACTAACTTCACCAGGAATGACTGATTATATAACAAAATAAATAAATGTTTAATAAACATTGACAAACAACAAATCTACACCCTTTTGTTCCTATTTATCACCTATAAAAGTAATGTTTATCCGTTTTTGGGTAACAGGCATTCCATCATCCGACCTAGTGCCCAGTCCCATAAAGGCTTGATAAAAGCGGTTTTATTGTACTTATACTTAGTTATTTATGCTATTAATTTCTGCTTATGATCTAGGAATAGTATGATTTACAATTGTAGTATTTAAAATTGTAGCAAGATGTACTGAAATAAAAGCGGTATCTGTTTTACTGTTAGATATGTTAGCAGTTTGCGGGCTCCATATTCGTGGGCTTTGTGTCATATTTGCGAAGCAGTCATCTCACATTCTACATATTTGGCTGGTACAGACATAGGAATTCATCGTGAAGTTCGTAACTAAGGAACGCAATCAAAACCTTTGAAATTGACCGAAAATCTGTTTTAAACGTTTGTATGAGTGTTTTGGTATCATTAGGAACATATGGGGCTATAGGGCTTATGCCAAAATTAGATCAAAGTGATTGTGATTGTTATTTATGCGCAACTGTACAATTATCTGCGGAGTACTTCGACACCAGTTTGAGGAAATTTCTGAACCAATCACAAGCGCGCTAGCTATTTCGGCGTACGACGGGATTGCACACTTTTGCGGACATTCCTTCCGAGGGAAGTACCGTTGAGTATCTTGCGCGAACATGTCTTGTAATTGTTTATATAGAACCAGAATGCATAAGTTTTATCCATATTGTTTTACACTTTGCTTTTTGAATACTGAGAATTAAAAGGTTCCCAGAAGAAACTTTTACATTTCATTTGTTTATTTACCGAATTAATAATTAATCGTACCCTTACTTTTCATGAGTATTAGGCTACTTATAATTTTGTATATTAGAAGACTATTGTCCCTTGTATCATTTGTCCATTGCGTACGTACAGTACATGCACACTTGGCCATTGTGCCATTTTAAAACTGCCATTAAATTTAGAAGTGCGTTAGATAAAATTCTCCAACGTTTATGTGCGGTGTTTATTGATATTTGTCTTTGAAATACATCTTTCTTCATTTTCGTGCTTGAAATCTTCCTATCCAAATGTTTACTCTGCCTATTGTTAGTTTCGTAGTATTTCAACAGTTTCGTGACTTTTGGAACATTTAGCTTTATGTTTTTGTTAGCTGTCGTTCGGTTATTCAAAAATTTTCAAGTTTGAATTTTCTACATTGGCATCATTTTGAAATTTCGTTACCGGATTTGCTATTTTCCTATCACTCAGAATAGTATTAGTACTTAAATTCAATGACTAATTAAGAAATTGCTCTAGCTTTCAGGGAAATCAAAGGACATGACTGGCGGTTCGAGGATATGTCGGATATTTCCTGGGATTGCGAAAGAAAGGTTTGCGAAGGGTCGATCTGGAGAGGGTGAAGTTTCGGGTGAGACTCGTTTGCATTTAATGACAGTTGTGTAGGGGAGCCGGCAAACTTCCATTTGCCGTCAAGTTGAGAGCTAAAGGTTGATGATAGTTTTGGCAGGACGTTTGACAATGTTCAAAGTCTTGGAGGGGCAGATGTCCGCCCCTTTTCCTAAGGTAAGAACCCCTGGCTACCGTTTTGCCTCTTGACCACCGGGCTTTCAGAAAATGACAATTCTCCTGCTATGTTATCAGCGGGTCGCCCAGAAATAATGTGCTCCGTAGACACAAATTACGACTCTAAACGCTGCTCCACCATTGTTGGGGCCACCGATTTAAAGCCCAAACTTGAAACGCGCGCCACTTGTGGAAGCTGAATAGGACGATTTTCTGTTTAGCACCGTCAACTTTCCCCACTCGTCTCCATTATTTAGACGAGGACGAAATTCCTCATACAGTAGACCTCCGCTTTTTTCCATATCGACTATGGAAGCTCGCGATTATGCCAACCACCGTGGTGCAGATTTTTTTTCGTGTGTAGTGTGTTTTCCATTGCTTTCGTTCAACATTCAACCTCTATTCATGAGTATTACGAGGCCATCTCAAAGTGGTCTCATAAGAAAATAGTTAAAGTGCAATTGTAAATATTAAAACTGAAATTAATTTCCTGATACACCTAATACCAGAAGTACTATAGTTTACTACTATGACAAATCATACTTACTTGATTTGGTCAGGTATCTGACTTAACAACTCACTGGTCCCGACTGTTCGGCGAAACGGAGTTTTTCTGTACTTTAAAGCCGTGGTAGAATTGTCAAGAATAGGGCATGTTTTACGCTTGTCGGTTTATTTATTCAACTTGTTACGTAATAATGTAAATTTTAGCTTTTTTAATCTCCCTTTTTCAGCCGTTATCACAAGAAATCACCATTATTTCCTTTAAGCGTCATCTAGAGCAGGGCTGTCTAACTTGTGGCCCCCGGTCACTTGAAAAACTATATTGCAATCCTTTTTATCGTTCATATTATGCCTTTAGTGTCACAAGTGATGTAATATAAAGACAAAAAATATTTGGCATCACAGGTAAACAGCTACTGAATCTTTTTTTTTACAAATACTATATATGTTATTTACAAATTACTACATATTACAGTATGCCACATTTGAGCAGTAGGGCCCACGGTGTGGCGCTTGTTGAGTTTGGGGACCCTGTTTGGCCTACAAATCGGACTGCCCTCATCTAGAGCGAAAGGGAAATGTTGTTGTTGTTTTTATAGCATTTCGTCAGCATGATCAGCATTTCTTCACTGATTTGACATTCTATTTGCTGAAGATTGTGTTCCTGGCATTATATTTTTGTTTGATATTGTAATAGTCATTATCTTAAAATCCTTGATTTGTATAACGTGTGGCAGTTAATGCCCATTTTCTGGTACAATTCGGAAAAGCTCGAAATATCTTTCTTTCCTTCGCGGGACTAGTCTTGAGAAAGTGCTATTTGGGTAACTTACGCCATCTATATACCTATGAAAGAACCTTATGAGAAATAACGCAGAATGGCAATACGTTACGGATCCCTGTTTCACAGCGTTTCGAAGTTTTGCGTTTTTGTTTACCCGCTCTAGACATTGCTTGGAAGTATGACGGTATCAGTAAGTGCACTTTTTTCAGTTAATGGGCAAGGAATAACGAAAATTAATGCATTTCGAAAGCGCAGTAGCATTTTTCAAGTCTGAGAGGTCGAACTGAAGTGGATAGTGTTAGCGATTGGCATAGCGTTCGCATGAGTGAAGAAAGTGGTAAAGTAGTGTAGTAAAATAGTTTTGATAATTGGAGTTAAAGAACTATATTGAAATTAATTATCTAAACACTTTTAAACGGCAGAGTAGTAATACATGCCGTAATTCGGCACACACTTTATTCACGCCTTTCTTGATAATATTTCTGTCGGTAATTATTCATCTGGGTCGCCGTCCAAAACTCGTTTAAAGGAAAAGGGAAGGAAGAGAACGCCCGTCCCGGCATAAAATTTGCTTTGGAACTCCATCCTATTTTATGAAATGGTTCGCATTTTAGAAAAGAACAGATAATGAGACAACAAAGACAGCTTACCAGTGCAAACGTAAGGTGTGAAGGAAAGCTGAGAGACCTTCCATGATGAGCAAAATGGCCAAGGTTGCGCAAGCCCAAAAGGCAAACACGAGATAGAGCATGATGGCACCGGTGTAGCCTGTCGATTTCAATCCCATTCGGAGAACCATCATCCATAAAACTTCCGAAAGCTCTGTAGAATGTGAAGGAGACAGAGCGGTTGAAGGTTTGGTTCAAGGGTTGTAAAAGTAATTTTGAAAAGAAAGCAACCGTACGTGCGTGAGCCAACGAAAGAGCCCATAAACGAAGATAAGACGCGGTGTGCGAGACTGAGCCCAGCACATATTCGATGGTATGAATAGCTTGGTGGATCATAATCTCGCTAAATTCAAACTCTTCTTCGTGCTCGCCGTCGTGGACTAACGCTGTTGAGCTTCCACCACCTTCTGCTGCGGAAGCGTGGTCTTCCTAGGAATGCAACGTCTTTTTTACAAGAAGATTGTGTTAAATTATAAATAACATTACTTCCTCCTTCGTGGCTTTTTTGTGTCTGTACTTGAGGACGTAGGGTTTTCCTAGAAGCATAATGGGAACGCAGACGAGAGCGATGAGCACGAACAGGAGTTGAATGGTAGCCTAGACAAAATCGACAGTATTGTTACTGACAGGCACAAGCGTCAATTAGACATCTAGCAAGCTTCTAATCAAGAGTTTTACCACTTTAAACTAACCTTACGATTTTATTAGTCTGATTTGTTAACTTTGTTGACAGTGACATCCTTAGCCTACAAGTCAACTTTGACAGTATTAATACGAACTATCGAAACCCTTAAGTCCATTTTTTAACGCAGAGCTTATTCTTTTCGGAGCAGATCATTCGATTTTTGCTACCGTTGCCAAAAGTGGCAAAAATGACTCACTTGAGAAAAAAATGACTTACTTGTCCGTCAAACATATATCCGTCTGGTCGGCATACTGCAGGAGGTTCGTCGGGTTTCTTTTGAAGCACCATTCCAATGAAGAGGATTAAAATTGATGGAGCACAGAAAGGAGATAAGGTCACTGAAACAGTAAACATAACATAAGGTACTAATTCATTTAAAAATATAAGGTTTCCCAGCGAGAAATTATGTCATTTCAGACACTTCGTGGGCGAAATATTCAAAAGTCTTTTCCTATTGCTTACCGTCAGTGGTAGATGCAGAATAAACCCACCACTTGTAGATAACCAGAAAGGTAAGATAGCCAAAGAGGGCCATGAAGAAGAGAAGCTGGGGCAAAAATTCCACCAATATAAAAATCTTATTCTTGAAATACCTGGGAAGTACAAAGATATTTAAAAATTAGACGAAGGTGAACCTGCTTTTCAGACGTAACTTTTTTAATAATAATAATAATAATGATTAAGTAGTCAGTAGTACTCTAGTTCTTACGTGTTATTCCAGTTACTGAGCATGACACCGAAAGTCATATGGGTGACTCCCAATATCACGGACAATTTCATCTTAAATGCATTCAGGAACACAATTTTATTTTCTGCCAGTTGCCAAACAGGATCGATGCCGAAGGGATAAGCCTTTTGCGAATACGTGATATTGTCGGCTGGGTCCAACATCAGCGACTTTGAGCCGAAAATGGTTTTGTTGTCATAATCCGCTCTCCAAGACGAGCCAAAAATATTGAAAGATTTGGAGAAAATGTCATTGTAGATCAGTCCAGTATACATGGAGAAAAATCCCATCATTAGGACGATGTATCGACCACCGAAGAAAATGGATGCGATCTAGAATTTTGTCAGTTGTAAATAGCTGTTCAATATATTAAATAAAGTATTTACTTCGTTGTTGATTTTCTTTGCACCGAATTTTTTTTCATTGAACACCAGAAAAGCCGCAAAAAGTGTCATAATCAAACCGTGACCGGCGTCGCCAAACATAACAGCGAACAGAAATGGGAAAGTCGCAACCGTATACAGAGCTATTTGTAGAATGCCAGGATGAGTTTATGACCTCAAATTTTCAGTAGAGAAGGAATGTGTCTTACCAGGATTGACTTCGCGGTAACCAGGAATACCGTAAGCATTGATCAAGTTTTGGAAACCGACAGTAAACTTGTTAGTTCGGAAGAAAGTTGGCGGCATGGCTTTTGTGACCATAGCATTGAGTACGGGAACGAAACTGCTCCCACTTTCCTTCTGTAATTCAGAAACAGTGAAGATTAATGTTAACAGATTTTAATATTCGCCATTCACGGAGCAGTATGAGTAATACTAGAGCGAAGTAAGTGCACGAAAGACTTTCTCGATAATAGAGCACTTCAGTTTAAATTCGCCTAACACATACTATAGATCTTTTTCACTTTAGATTTTTAGTTACCCCATTATCTTTCAGTCCGTTATTTGGCACTCGGTAGTACTATTTTTTACGTTTCCCATTTTTAATTTAGTTTTTGATATACTTACTTCTTTTCTTTTCATTATTCATTTTTGTTATTTATTTTATTTAGGTTTTTTTTATAGTATTAATTTACGACCCGAAAATATGTGAATAATCGAAACATCTTAAAATGTGCGAAGAAAGAAGAGAAGATTTTTACCGCGGATTCTTGCATTGCCGCCTGCACGGCGTTCATGTCTGCAGTTGGCAGCCATCCTTCGCCGATCAAGCATTGGCTCGTGACGTCCAAATTAAATTCGTTAAGGGTGGTGTAAATGGCTTTCACTTTCAAGACTTGTGCCTTCCAGTTGTTAACTTTCTTAGCTGCGGCGTGAAGAATTCGGAAGCGATGTTCACGAGTTTGACGTAATACCTGTTCAGAAAATGCAATAAGAAACAGTAAAGAAAAAACAAGGAAAGTCTAGAAACGTCTTATGTCCTGCTCGTGTTTGGAGAATTGTTTTAGAGGAAAGTCGAACGAAGAACTTACAGTTTCCAAATCTTCCAACCTACTCATGACGCCGATCAGCATTTCGCGGCGATCAGCCGGGTTATCCGGACATGGGTAACAAGTTGCCCGGAACCCCTCGCAGATTTTCTTGATGCGGGAATGGAGTTGTTCGCCTTGGTAGAAGACAATGAATGTAGCTTTCTGCTGGAGCTCCCCCTGTAAGTAAAAATTGCTAGGTTAACCAAAGATAAAACCATGATTAGTTCAGGAGAAGAACGAGGGAATAGAAAGGAAAGTGCAATTCGTTATTTGTAAGAACTTGATTTTCGAGGAAGATCGTCTGAAAGATTGCATTCCCCTAAAGGCAAATTCGCTGAAGCTCTCGATTTACTTCCATGAACATAGTGTAAACTATGTGAAAAGTCATAACGAAAACTCTTGAAGTACTTGGGAGTACAGAGCAACAGTTGAAAATACGAAGTTCTGCGAATATTCTAGTTTCTGATTATAAATCTTGACATTGCATTCAACTTTTGGGTTCTCAAGGTTTCTAGAAAAATCAGTTGTTCAGATATGAGGATTTTCTTTAGAGGTTATACAGGGTGAAATGCCCAGAAAGATAACACAGTGTCATTACCGTTGCAGGATTTTCTACCATTTCTTCCATAATAGATTGACGCAAAAGCGCGTTGCCACGGCAAACTCGCCAGAGCATTCGTTCGAAGCCGGCCAGGCGATCTAAAGGCACGACTCCTGCCACGGATCTGAAAACCAATTGTTACAGTGCTCTACGAATTGCGTAACTTTTCCCTATTAAATGACAATGATTCTTACCGAAGCATTTCGCGATTAACTCTGCCAGTTTCGGGTTCGATTTCTAGCTCGTTCTCTAATGTAGACATTTCCGACTGAAATAGTTGAGAAGTATAAGTTTTTAAGATTTGCGTAAGGTTTAAGGATTCATTTTTATGTCTGTTGTTACTTTGTCAAAAAATTCTTCAGTCTTGTTTAGAATGCTTTTGATTTCCAGCATTTCTCCGTGATTTCTTTTCATCGCCTCAGCGTTGCGGTTGACTTCGCGGACTTCGGATTCCAATTTTTCCAAAATGGCCTTAACAGAAAGAACAAGTAACACTGACAATATTTACTTGCATTTCTAGCGATAATTTGACAAATATCATGAAGGGAGATTTTACCTCCAAGTCGATAAGCTCTCTAGCTTTGGGAACCGGAACGTCTTTCATGTCCTCAATAGGAATGTCATCTTTAGAAATTTCCTTCTCCAGAAATGCCAAGACTCGCTCTATTTCATTGCAACGTTTGACTTCATTGGCGAATTTGCGTTGAAACGAACTGATGTGTGAGTTAAGCTAAAGGGAGAAAACATTTATTTTGTCTATCGGAGTAACTTTTTAACACTTACGTCACGGAATTGGACGACGCCGAGCTCTCCCAGTTTGCCAACGCAGGCATAGGCCGTTTCACTGGAAATGAAAAACTGACACAAGGTCATGTTTTCACTCCGAAAAATGCTCCCCATTTTTAGTTGCGCTTTCTTTATCCCCTTTTTTCAGTTAAATTGTAACCCTCTTAGTTAAACTGGGCTTAAACTACAGTGCACTCCTATGTAACACTGCACTGTCTCGAGTGTTGTAAAAATGAAGCGCTGCCTTATCTAAAGTCTTGTGACTTTTACGATATCTTCTCTGTCAAAAGGAAATCACGCGTTGGATAAGCACACAATAATGTTTATCTCACAGTCCTTTCGAAATCTAACTCTACAGTGTTAAGTAACAGAACGTGAAGTACCTCACTTTTCTGAATTTGTGCGTTTTCCGAGCATTTCATATCACCGTCTTTAATTTCGTTTTATATTGAGTTCATCTACAGTACAGTGTATTGCATAAATTGTCAAGTGCCATTTTACTTTGTAGACTTTTAGTGTGGAATTTGCCCACTTGCTCGGCTTTGGGCAGCGCAGTTTCCTCTCATCTTTTCTTTTTTTTATAAAAAAATTTAATAAAATAAAACCGAAAAACAAGGAAAGGGATGGGGAGGTGTCGTCAAGGTCAATTGTGTTGTCCTGGGTTCTAAACGCTCTGGACTACCGCTATTTTCTTTTCTGTTCTCACATGTTTATATGCTTGCACATGATGAACTTGTACGCCAAACAGATGCTAGTGGAATTAGAATGTCCCTTCATTGTATGGCAACCTTGTTATAAGTAAACATTTCGCGTAGTTCTCATAGAGCATGTCGTGTAGAAGAGACATGGGACAAGTTGGACTCACGTTAGTTTTGACATAAATTATAATATCAAAATATTTTTTTAAAGCGCAAATTACAAATGAAAAGCTATAAAAAAGCAACAAAGAATTAGTAAGCAATAACATAAATCTGATTTTCCGCTTTCCTTAGGGAAAGGGGTTCGACTGTTTTCATTGTTAAATTTATAATAAAACCCCAACAAATCTTTTAATGTGGTTTCCCAATAAGGCATAAGTTATAGAGTAGGTTTAAAGCTTCACCACCCGCACTGTAATGTTACACGTGACTTAGAAAAATGCTATGGCCCGAACTGGAGATGAAGAATTCTATGAAGAAAATAACGATTTCTTGGACGTAAATGAAATCGAAACATCTCTAATTATGATTACGCTTAGGTCTGTATGTTTCCACGTAACAAATTTTAGTATGTCGTATAATAGTAGTAGATAGATTATGCTTCATTAACACAACAAATCGTGTGATATTATTGAATACTAAGTATTCTATTACAGGTTAATAGAATAATGCGGATAATCATGTAATAATATTTTTTTACAAATCTAGTTTCCTTATGAGGAAGCGTCACATGCCCAACATCTCCGGGAATTAGGTGTAAGGAGGCAAAGGAGGCGCATCGAGCCTTCTTTATTACCCAATCTTATTTTTCACTTTATCCGACCACACAGTTGCTTGACAGCTAGGATGCCCTTATGTAGTGAACATAAGTGTTAAAACATTAAGTAAAAAAATGAAAACCATGACTCATTCGAATTACCCCATGTCTCCGCAGTAAACTACGAACATGGCACGTTGCTGTTCTTTTTTTTAGCGAGGCCTTCGTCAAATCCGTCTTTTGCGTTGTTTGAGAATTGAATACAAGCTCACTTATAGTAGTTTAGTAAAACAAATATTATTTAATAACGGATTAATCTTGCGAAAAGTCTTAGAGGTATCTAAGTTCAACAGGGACGCGCTGGCTTCAAATGGACGTATGACTAATTGACATGTGAGAAAAGTGGCTAACGTAAGATTGGTTTGAGATAAAAGATAACCTTTCGCAAATAAAAGAGAAGCACGCTGGAGTGTAGTGAAGACAGGGGAGATTGCGAGAGTTTTGTGGGTATTAACACAAGTCTTCTCTTAATCCAAAGAACATGTATTGTACACGGCAAACAGATCTATTAAAGTGAGGGTTTCAATGCCAAGAGCTGTAACCGTAGCAGGCGCTTCGCAAAATCATAAAATTCGTACTCTCTACTGAGATATTTCCTAAGTTTTGATCTCGTTTTCTGTGACAGCGTATTTTTTGACCTCGTGTATTGCTTCTCATGCTGTCTCCCGTATTCTGGATAAAAGGCAGAAAAACAAAGAGGTCTTGTAACCTTGTAATGAAAGTGCTTAATACATTTGAAATTACCTTCGCTGAAGTAAAGAGATGTTGCATTTTGAAAGTAGTATGGAATATAGTGTTCAAAAACTTTGAGCGTTGTTTCGATATCCTCCAAAATACCTATGACCGAATATTCTTCCAAAACGTTCGATTTAGCTCGCTCCAGAGACCATTGACTAGAAACTCTGCATTGTTGTCGTTTGGGAATCATTTAAAGAAAGATATTTCTAGCTACTTCACACAACAGATGATGGAACTTCTGACTTACAAACAGTCTGTATGCTGGCCGCAGAAGTACGGAATGGCGCGATAAAAGGCAATGCTCTTATCGTGTGAATCCGGTGCGCATTCAGGATCATTGGTTAATACACAACGCTCAAAATCTTTATTGTACCACTCTTTACCTATTATCACTATTTCATTAAATGCTGAAACAACCGTGAAAAGCGTTCTGTTACTCGTTCTCGTAAACCAAAAATGCGATTTGGTCGGTATTTTTAAGAAATTATGAAGGCGCCATGAAGAAGTTAACGTAATGTATTTTACATACGTAGGAAACTTACCACTTCCATTTCTTTGGGAGTCATGTTCCCTCATGACGGCGGCTACTTTTAATGGATCCGAGCGCCGAAAGAGAAAAGCCGAGTATTCCCGTTCGATCGGGTCACGTAACATATTTATGTAAATGGGCCGGTGTCCACGTTTATACCTAGCAAATAGTTTGCAATCGTCACTTTCTCCTCTCAGTTAAAGTTACCAGCATATTTGGTACTGATCTAATGAACTCTTTATAGCTTAAAAAATGGATTGAAGACGCCCTAAGAATAGGTGAAAGCAAGAATGCATAAAAGAAACAACAAATTAAAACTATTCCTGCTCCGTATTAATAAATTTTGTTAAAGAAAGAAAGTTCGTCTTGATTACTTCGCAAAGTGAGTGAAGTTGACGTAAAGGAAGTGGCGATCATAACTTTGGGCGTGGTTTTGGTACTCGCACCACTGAACCAAGCTCTTCTGTTCTTCACGAAGCAACAACCTAACGAAAACTATTTGAAAGTGGTGTCCAATAAATTAAGTTTCGTCCCCAGTATCTATCACTTTCTCTGCTTGTGAGAAAGGAAAGCATCTGACTTTACCTGTTCCAAGGCGTTCGGTACAGATGTTGTTCGTGAAGGAAATTATTAACCTTCCCTAAAGCTTTAAGTAAATAGACTAAAGTTTCGCCTCCGCTCCGGGGAACACGGTTAAAGATAAGACAGGAAGTTCGCCCGGCAGGTGTACGGTTATGACTATTACACTTTAAAAATGTACTCGGTTTTTCTAACTTTTGCTGACTTTGTACCGAAGTAGTGTAACACCACATACCAACGATGCAAAACACACAAACGAGGCTTAAACACTTCACTTGCTTAGAAATTGGGAATCTACCCATTTTCTCAGCAGCTTGCGAATTGCGACGTTACCATCACGAAGAAGCTTGTAAAGTGACTGAGCACACTGCCTTTGACGCGGAACATGCATCCAACCGTTGAAGAACCCTCAAAAGAAGTTCTCAGTACCGCTCTATACTTCAAGACAGCGTTATAATCAGTGTTGTGTAATTATTACAAGTAATGGTAATTTGTAATGCCAATTACTTTTCTTAAAGCAACTGTAATGTACTCGTTACATTTTTCGCTCAGTTGAAATGTAATGTAATGTACTCATTACATTTTACTTTATCGAAAATTGAATGTAATTTACTAGTAAATTTAAAAAGGCCAAATAACGTTACAATTACAATTACTTTGGTCTCAGAGGAAAAGTAGAAAACCTGTAAAGAAAGGGGGAAGGGAAGAAGTTGTGCTTTGGAACTTCGCTGCTTTAGATCGACTAAATGGTGTTGTGAAGGGAGGGGGGGAGTGACGGGTGGGCCAAGAGAATTTTTTGCAAGTAGTGAGATACGGAAAGGCAAACCTTATCGTTGACAAGGGCTGTAAACGGTTCGACTCGACTCGCCGTAACCTTATGGAGTCGACTCGAACCGTTTACAGCCCTATCGTTGACCTCTGTTTCAGCTGCGTTATCCTTTCTTTACCCGTTTCTTCGCGTAGGGAAGGGGAGACAGTTTTGTTAGGGGTTGAAGAAAATACGCAAAACTTAGTATTTTCGGATGTCTTACCCAAACCAGACGTGTGTTGGTAACAAGTAACATCGTGAACGAAAGGTAAAAGCGTTAAAAATTTAGAAAATTGGAATAGTTTTCAACGTAAAAAATACACATTTTTACCGAAAGTAATGGCAAAGTAATGCATTACTTTACAAATGTAATTGTAATATGACGATTATTTTCGTTATTCAAGTGTAATTGTAATGTAATAGTAAACTTTAAATAAAGAGTAATTGTAATGTAATAATATTCATTTTTTGAAAAATTACACAACACTGTTAGGAGTATTACAGTGCGGTCTTTGAAGGTTCTGTTCCAAATGTTGCCATGTGCACAATTCAACACCCGCTGAATGTTCTACGGTGCATGATCCGTGAATTTGAAGCTTGAAAGGAACAGCTATCGCCACCTGCTTGTGCCAAGCGTAACTGACATTGTGGATTGCCGGCGATGTAGGATGTGAAAATATTGTATAATCCTGGAAATCGCGAACAATCTCGACTATCTCGTCTTGGGTAATTTGACTTTATAACGAGAAACAAACTACATGTTGTCAATGTGTGAGCTAAAGATCTTATCCAAGATGTAGTTTATTGTGGTGTAACAGCTAAGTAATAAATAATTTCACAATACACTTCATTAGCTGTTAGGAAGTCTTGGGTATCCTATCTTGCAAAAATATTTTCTGTTTTATTCCTAGAACAACGTAACTACTCCGAGGAGAGAAGCTGCCGCTGCTGACTGTTTTAGAATTCATTGTAATTATACGCTGAAGGTGCGGCTTTTTAATTGAGTACCAAACTGATTTGCGTATTTTAGATGGATAAGAACGACAAGGCGTCGCGAGTTTTGCATCGATGGCTTGTCTGGATAACTCAAACCTCACGCCAGTTAAGTCCCTCCAGCAGTTTATCAATTGCAATTTACAACCACGCGAACTTGTTAATAAACGAAAAGTTTAGTAAGCACGTATCCGTTGTGCACCTATCATGGAAATAAAGAATACAACTGAGTTACTAAGAAGAAAACTTATTTTAATAGTTCTTAGTACAGGGGGGTTTTATTTGCCATGCCACACGCAAAACTTTTAAATCACAATGCTGTCTTTTCACATGCAAATCTTTTGCCAGAGCTTCGTTTCTAAGCTTGTATTTCTTCCCTTGTTTTCTTGATAAGCATCTTCCTTTCCTTCACTTAAAGGCGGCGAACTCTGACTCACAGTCCTTCGAGCGCTTTTACCCACGGAGTATCCTGCTCGGACTTTCTCGGACATCTTTCCAACGTGTCCATGTAATTGCCGTACAAGCAACTTGGCTTCTGACAAACATTTTTCCTAATGCACCTAGAGAAGCAACACGAGATTTTACATATTTTTCGCTATGAAATATAATACAAACCATCGACTTATCGCAGAAGGCTTGTCGAGTCCTTTTTGGATTCTCAGACAAGTTCGTTGGTCCATGAAACAGTCACAACTACAACTGCGAGCCGAATTGAGCCGCGGAGACATTTCAGCTGGACAAGTGCAGCTTACAAATAGTAAAATCAAAAATCAAGTTTTAAAAAATTACGGGAAAAAATACATAAAAAACGCCATCTTACTGTTGCAACTTGTTGGAATGATTGGACGATTTTGGTGATTCCTTGGGGGGTGGATAGTGCACAAGATGACTGCTATATCTGCCCATTTTTAGAGAGCCATTTCTGGGTCCCTTTTCCTGCTCCCTAGGCATGATATCCCCAATTTGATCCTGACACTCACATTCGGTGTGATTCTCAAACGTTAGATTGGTGATAACCCCTCGGCTGCCGTTATGGAGCCGAACCACCTAACAGGACAGACTCTGATTTAGGAGACATTTGTCTTCATTTGCCTTTTCTCTCAGCAAAAAAGTAAGGGGAGAACCAGGTCGTTATGACAGCAGGATGTTGTAAAATGTGCAAATTTAGTACGGTGAAAGATGTGATGGATGGTCGCTTTGTAGGGAAACCGGTAAGATGGAAGCGTGTTTTTAGCCCCATGGGGAGATATCTGAGATGTGCCGTAATGATTAGGACATATTTATATGTGGTTCAGGCGATATATGCAAGAAGTCTGCTGCGCTTATGAAGTGAATCAAAGAAGGATTGCATACATTCCAGGGAACGGTCAAAACTGGCTTCGGTCCCTGGAAGATGATGGATGGATCAAGGTGGTTAACGATTCCAACTTTCAAGGTTAGTTCCTCGGAAAACACCACGCTTCTTCTTTTATACTTCCTTTTCTTAAGGTAGATCTTACTAACGGTCCATGACAAGTTAGTGAAGTAAACGGCTAACTCTTTCGTTTCCTTCTTTTTTTTTTCTTTTTGTACTAGATGACAAGGAAAGTTGCTCAGGAAGTTTCCATGGGTTGTTTTGAGTATAATAAGTGCGAAGTTGCACAAACTTTAGCTCAGAAAAATCCAATCTAGATCAGGCAAACAGTGGCCATACTGTCCAATTTGGCGTACTGTAAATTGTAGAAATTTTTAAATACTATACATAGCGTTTGGCAAAAGGATTCAATAACTGTTCATTTCTTTCTTAAAAATTTCTTCACTTACAGCGCGAAAGGCCTAATATGTATCGATGAACATAGATTGCGATATACTTTTTCAAATAACGAGGAGCCGGTAAAGGTCCTTCGGAGGCCGCCAATTGGACAGCCTGTTCTAGATAACTTTCATTCGAAGTCATGCAAATGACGGAACATTTGCCTGGAGCTTTTAAACGGTTATAAATCGGTAAAATTTGGAGTATGAACTACAAAAATTGTAAGATTAGGGTCTGTACGTTACATATGCTAAATGGTTTTGTTTTAAAAATTTCAGTAATTTGGATACGAAAAATATGTAAATATGTAAATCCTAAACTACCGTCAGGGTTTAGGTTCCAGTAATCAAGAACGTTAGGCCTTAGATAGCTGCCTTGATGTTGATAGTTGATTGATGAGATCTTCGTGTGTCATGAATATTCAAATAGAGTGCATCCATATAACTGCAATGTGGTGGATTACTTTGTTGAGTTAACTTACGTAAATTACGGAGGGTAGATTGCACAAGAAAGAAGAAAGCGATTTGACCCTCTTTCGTCAAAAGTATTGCACGCTACACTTCGAATACTTACTGCGCTTTAAAGCAAAACTTGATTGACTGTCACAGATACGTAATAGCGTTATATTTATCTGTTTACTTGTGGGAGTTTGCGAATAACACTTTTTAAAAAAATTAGCTACAAGCGTTATATACGTCTGTGGAGGTGATATAAGGTCTTCGAAGACTCCATTCTATACGCCTACGTTAGACCTTTCCTGTCTTGCCCTTGGTGGACTATTTCTAGTTGAGATTTGTTAAACATCTTTAGTTATACAGCAATTCATAGAGAAAACTTTTTTTCCCATTTTATAAGCAAATGTTTCCTTATAAGGCAAAGAAATAGGACAGCTAAATTAAAGTGAATTAACCAGCTACTTGGAGTTTGAAAGCTTCCGAAACTTTTTCTGGTCAAAGGAGCACGCCCCGAAACTTTGCACAAAACTAGTGAACAATTGATAAAAAAGATCCCGCTTCTTGTCTTTTACACTTACGGTCTATTTGGAACTCAATTGCAAAGTTTAGTTGGAGAAGACAACCTGTGTGAGTAGACAATCAAGAAATAAATGGGGGGGGTGCACTTGAGGCTGGTTGGCAGCATAGTTACTTTAAAAAGGAGTATTTTCGCAAATGTTCTAATTTTGTTTTTGAGCAGGGTGCAAACAAGCGAAAACGGGGCATCTTTCAATAAGAGCACAGTTTTGATAGAACTTGTAATGTCTTCATAATGCGTAAAATGCTTGAACGAAAGGAAAGACCACTACTCGTAAATAGGCCCTTGCAATGTAAACAAACATGAACGGCATGCTGCTGTCATGTTTCAGTTCCCGTCTTCAGCTTGGCCTTGAAATATAGAAAAATTCTGAAACTACTCATTTCCGAAGTGTAAGAGAAGAAGAGGAATTTCAAGGCATTCACAAGACAGAGCATTTTTTAAAGCATACTGATAGTAATACAGTTCAATTCACTTAATTGAATATCGGTTATTTGAATAAACCGCATAATTGAATAAAAAGTAGACGGTCCCGTTTTAACTCCATTTAATTCAATGTAAACCTAAACCTCTTAATTGAATAATGGATAATTGAATAAAACCGCTTAATTGCAAAACTTTTTAAAGCCCCGCTGTTTATCTTACAATGCTACATAACATCGTTTATTTGGATACGAATTTGGCAAAAACCTTTTGACACCAGAAAGCCGCAATATTCCATACGAACGCTTGAAAGGTCTTATGCCCCCTAATAAAGCTAAAACCCTTCACGATTAACTTGGACCCTTTCACCGTTGACGCCGTACAAATCAACCTGATTTGCCGAGTTTATGTATAGTCGTCAAGTTGAAACTGTACAGCAAACATGTCAAAAGGATAGAACGTAAAGGGGGCTGTACACTGCTGCTGTCTGGCTGTCCTGGCGAACTTTTCGACATTGTGACATGGAGGACAGGACAGTCGATTGATTTACATAGAGCTGTCAGCCTAGACATTGGGGCATGCCCTTACGATGTTGTTGTTGTTACAAGCTTTGGAGAAATTACCTATATACATTGCAAACTTCTGAGAAAACGGAGTTTCCCATTTTTCCTCATCCTGTTATACAAAATAACAGAAAACTGAAATGTCCCAAGCACAAAATTGGTCTCGTGGGGAAAGAACGATAACTGTTTATAGTTTCATAAATACCGTAACTTTCTAATGTTTTTTTGTCTCAAAGGTTTCACTTACTCTCAAGTTGAATTTTTGTTTTTATCGCAGTTCTGTGTTTCACCATCCAGTAAATAAACTTGAAGTTATTTGACAAATAGCTTTCATACGCAAATCGCGCCATGTTAAGTTTTAAAATTCGCGCCACAAACTTGATCTGGTACCGCCCACCTCTTGTGTGATTGGTGGAAGCAAGCCTGTCAGCCAAAAAAGTTGAGCGCGGCTGAACATGGACAGGAAGACTCTTTGGACAGGGAGTCTTGGCCCATCAACGCTACAGCGCATGCTTGGCCTTCGCCAGTTGGACAGCTGACAGCCAGACAGCAGCAGTGTAAAGCCAGCTTAAGTCTGTCTCTAGCTCAAGGAGTGGAAGTGTTAAATCTCGTTGAAAAGAAAGAGACACAGGCTTCATTGCTAAACGGAACTAAGGCCTTCACCACCATCATTTGCGTCCGCGTTACACGCAATTGATGTCGTTCTTCAATTTATTGATAACACGGGTTGTAAGGGACATGAACAGTTATATGACTTGAAGACTTTGTTGCATAATGCAAACGATAAGCGTGCGATATAGAGTTCAACTGTATTTTTTTCCCTAGAAGAACTGTTGAATATTAATAATTAATACAATAAATTAAATATTAATATAGGATAATATATTAAATATTAATAAAAACAAATTAAATAGCAATAAAGGATACTAGAAATTTACTATTACCTCCTTCAATACCTATTTTTTATCATGCTATATAGGCGAAACCGGATATTTGAAAAACCGCGTATTTGAATAATGTTCTTCCGGTCCCGAGCCTATTCAATTAAGCGGGTTGCACTGTATTCGTAGTTGCACCAATTCAAGTCAGTTCGACATTTTTTACGGAATTAGAACCTTTTTAGTTTGAAGATTCTGTTGGTGTGAGCAGGTTTAAATATTTAATTAATTTGTCATAATTATCTGTCAACTGTCAGGGATGTTATCAAGACCGACTTTATCGAGACCGAGACAAGACCAAGACCAGAAGAAACTTCCAGAGACCGAGACAATACCAAGACCGCAAGTTTCGAGACCAAGACCAAGACAATAGTGATCAAAAACCATCAAGACCAAAGACCGGTCTCGAAATTCTAATCTGTTTCGCACTTGTTTTTGACAAGAAAAAAACTACAGATGTTTAGCCTAAATAAAATTGGTAGCTTAGACCCAGCCTTCAGCAGAAAATTAAATTTGCATTTGTATGAACTGAACAAAGCTTACAAAAGTAGAAGTCGTACCAGAAGTATCTCGAAAATCTTTCTGAGTTGCACAAAACTTGCACGTCTCCACCCATTTTTGCCGTGTCACAATAGTGCAAGTCTTTAAAACCGAATTCAATGACAGCGGGAACTTTTGCTGGAACAATCTTGCGCTCCATTTCCGATTGGCATTCAATTAGAACTAAACATTCTCAATACGTTGAATGTTTTGTTTATAGTAGTGAAAGGAGGTACATTTGAAGACAGTTCCACAGAATTCCGCGAAAGTAGCTTTCACAGCATAGCTCTAACTCCGTTCAAAATGAACGATTAGAACGAATAGGATTAGAAAGGTAGAAAGGGCCACTTGGACATTGCAAAACGGAACTAAATTAATTTGAACCTACAGCGAGTTCCGCTTACATAAGCGTTTCATTCAACGTTTAAAATCGAGACCAAGGCATCGATACCAAGACCAAGACTGGGGTATTTTTTTTAAGACCAAGACCGACACCAAGATCAGAAGAAAAAATCGAGACAAGACCGAGACCGAGACCTAGATGGCCTCGAGACCGGTCTTAAGACCAAGACCAGGTCTCGAGACCACAACCCTGTCAACTGTAAAAGGGAAAGTGGAATATTTGTTAAACCTTCTCCCTTTAAAGCAGTTATATCCCTTGGTTTTATATTAATACACTACCAGGCTGCATTAATTAAATCGTTTATGGGAATTTCCTTTCTTTGCTAGACTGGTTTGTAAAACAGGGATGTCCAACCGTATAAATATTCACTAACGTTTGCGAATCGTAGGAAAATGTTAATAAATCGGTGTTTCGAGAAATGTACACAATAAATTACAAGCTATCTTGGTAACTTCTAGACTTTTAGCATTCAACCTATTTTTTTAAGCAATAAAGCATCGTTATTTGAACTCTAGAGCTAAAGAAAACAACCCTGAACTACAGCCGAAGTCACTTATCCGTGGTCTCCATATTTGCGAACGAAATGTCCCCAACCTCTTTCTTTATTCGCTGCTGATAAACTCGAATCCTCTGGTCACGTAAGTCGAGAACATTCAAAAGTATTCCAACATCCTTCGAAATTGATCCCGATATGACCATTGTTTAATGTCAGAAATTCTTTTACGTGGCGAACCGTTTTTATATAAAAAATGTTGCAAGAGCAAGAAAATTAAAATTGCAGGCGCACTGGAATAAGAGTCGCGCACCGCCGCATTGACAATTTGACAAATTGCCGAAAACTTTGTTCAAGTCGTAAATAATGTAAGTCAGAAACCCTTAGACGCTAACTTCTACTGTGAAAAGTTCTTAGCGAATTATTAAGATTAGATAATGATCTTATGAATGTTTGCATCAATGGAGGAAGTCCCTTAAATATTGGCGATAAAGAAAGTATTACTACTCTTTCTCAGCTCACGTGCGACATAGGAAGAAAGAACCGTTACAATGGACTTTACCATGTAAACCGGCTTTGAGGGTTGAGAATATGGACTGATAGCTTCGCTTTTCTCAGTAATTCATTTTATAAATAAAAAGAAAAAGCAAATAAAATACTTAGATGACAATATCTTCAGCTGATGCAAATTTAAGACATTTACCCACACAAGAAAAAAAACAAATTTCTGCCTGCGTACGAGCTTTAATGCAAAGTTGTCGGTAGGACAGATTCAAGCATACGATTGTTACATCCGTTTCCTTTGTGTCAGTTATCGGCAATAGATAGTATACAGTATTATATAACTTATTTGGTCTTCATCGCTGTCAATGAAATTGACAATACAAGCTATTGTATATTAGCGTCGATTTGACCTAAAAACGGCTTGACATCGAAAAGTGACCTAAAACGCTGACATGTTCTGCCTTCTCCATTATGCCATTCGGTAATGTTAGGTAAACATGAAATGTACCAATTGATTTAATAAAATTAGTAATTTTTAATTATTGACAGGGTTAGCGTCTCACTCACGTAAAACGGGAGCTCCACAATTTGCGTTTCCTTGGGTCCACAAGTCAAAGATTCATGACAGCATCCCGAGTCTCTTCGACACTGGTGTAACAAAACACACTGCGGCATATACATAACACCCGGCGTGGGGTAAAACTCTTGGACACGGACGACGTGGACGGACGGGGTTTTACAGGCGCCATGACGATTCACGTGTGTCATGTGTTGGGCCACGATTTCGAATTCACCTGTACGATGAAAAACGAACCAACAGACTTAGTGCTGCTTGTCGGCTCTCGTGAACGCAAAAAGTGTGACGTAAAACAATGATTGGAATGCGTGTTACGAATCCGCCAACACAAGTTTCTTTTTTATATAAGTTGCTGCTACGCAGCGCTTGCCAAATTCTAACAAGATAGGACAAGTAGACAAAACCGGTTTTGTCCTTTCGGACCCACTATTCTTTCTATCTTCCGACAAGCGCATTTTCCTCTGCTATATGCTCTGTACAGATTTTGTTCCATACCTAGTTTAGTTGAACAAGTGTGTATGCCAAATTACTTGGAAACATAAGAGCAATTATCCCGTGCAGTTGCAATCACACAACCATGTTCTTTAAGGAGCAAACGGCTTTTGTTACTTTTTAATTGTTCCCGGTTTTCTTGTCATCGTTTTTTAATTCCCTTGCAAGTATTTTACGTTATCATTTAAGAAAATTCCTTGCGCGGAACAAAGCATATCCACTTCCAAAACTCCTGACTTGAATTAGCAATTTTGGAAAATTTGCATACAGGATGAATCCTCGAATCTGGGGTAGTGGGCAGGAGAACTTACTCGTCGTGCGGGGCCGCGTGCGGTTATTAGTTTGATGTCTCGCGTTTCGATTTCTTGGTTTGTGGCGATGTGGTTTCTCTCCCGATTTGGCCAGCTTCGCTTTAATGTCCTTGTAAGTTACATTATGCTTCGGCTGAGGAAGTTCGAACTGGCTTAGGTCTGCGTTCGCTTGGTCAGTAGGCTGAATTTTGGCACTGCCCAAAATTCCCTGTGCATAAAGTCAGGAGAAAAACAAGACGACATATATGCATCCGGTTAAAAGTATTGTAAATAATAAGCAGAACATCAAGATATGAAGCTCATTAATCTGCTGCCTTAAGGGATGTCACAATTAGCAGTAAACCGCTACAACGAGAACAGTTTTCCAAGGAATGAGTAATCGTTGTAGACTGACTGACGCCAAATTCGGATCCATTTACAGAAAAAAAACTCACATCGGACTAGGCGGCGGAACTCTGGGTGGCATAATTCAAAGTTCACTTTCCGGTCGCGTTAATATCCCTTAAATTTAAATTTTTGAATTAGGTCGGGCTTTGGGATATTCCTAGAAAATGTTTTTGTTGGTTGCTTGGGAAGTTACGGCCTTGCCTAGAAAGTTCAGGCTTCAAACGAGCTAAAAAAAATCTGTTTCGAAAGGTTATAATTGTCGGCTTGGCTTAAATATTTATGGTTCCTTGTGTCGTTTTGTGTATTTTTGTTTTATGCACAACCTGCTTCGTTACGCACTTTCCATAGGAACCTCTGACTGAATGGAAATCAAGTGTATCGTGTTATTGGGTACGAGAAATTGTTCACAGTGACACTTTCTTCTTATATATATGTATATGATGATGTATAACTATGATTTACAAAGCCTCCTACCCTATTTAAATCACATGTCTTCTTTTTGGTAAAGTCTTGTTTTAAGACTTCTGTCCGATACATGGTAATATGGTAATTCGTGAATGAATTATGAGTCTCTCCCCTTTGGCTTTCCAAAGTGAAGGTCGAAAGTTGATAATGCGGGTTATTAACGCGACGGGAAAAAACTGTGAAATTTGTATTCGCTTCTGGGTTTTTGCGAGATAGCGTCACTAATAAAGCGAGCACATGGTAACCCATTCCCGTTAGGTGGAGAAATTGGCAAAGTGTTAGTTATTTTTAGGCTGAAACTCCCTTTCAGAAGTGTTGGACAGAAGCTCCGGTCCAAGTATCTTAACACCTTCCTTTCTCCTAGCTTCGAACCGACATTTCGGTTGTAAATAAGCATAAATAGAACTGGGAGTCGCAAAGGGATTCAGTAATTGAGGTCCTAAAGTAGAGGGTCTTTAAGTTCACACTTAAATTCGCTTTTGGCATCCAGAAAAGTTTTTAAATGTCTCACTGCAATTCCCTTGCCAAATAGTCCTTGTAAATTCTTCCCCTTGCCCTTTAAACTTTTTAGAGTGTTTTAAATTCATTTCTTTTCCTAATTTTAAAGTTTATTCACCAACATTTAGGTTCAGCTAACTTGTGAAGACTAGCTAACTTGTGAAGAACATTAGGCAATCTAGTGGGATAGTCTTTCTATGTTAGGTTGAGGTAGGCCACATAATTTTTCCAAATACGAAATGAAAAATTTCAGAATTGGGATAAGATTACTTGGTGGCGAAAGTTCCCGGCTCGCTCCTTTGCAACTCAGCCTTCTCAAGAACGGCCTAGCATAAAGATTTTGACTAATTTGATGCATTAGTCACGCTGATGTAATGGTACGAAATTCTTTCTACCTGATTAGCCGGTATTGAGACCTTTCCTTGACATTTTTCCAGGGCTTTGGGTGAGCAAAACTGCCCACTGAATTTAAAACTGGTTGCCCATTCTCGGCACGTTTCTTTCCAACAGTGAACAGCTTTTTATGATCGTGCGGCTTTAGTCTCTGCATATGTGTGGGACTATCTATTTCCTTAGTAGAGAAATTTCCACTATTTTAAGTTCCCGTCTTTTAATCTAAAAGTTGCCACCTCAGGTTAGAAACAAGGTCGTATTTAAAGTAAGGTGAAGTCTAAACTGAACTTGAGAAGAGAAATGTTCTTGTTCGCTAGAAATGTTCTCGAGTAGAGAAAAAAAAACATGCAAATTACCAAGTTGAGGGCGAAGTTATGCAAATCTTCGAGATTTGCTAGCGAAGATTCACTAGTTAATCCTCCCTTTTTGTGTTTTTTACGCTCGCGAGATTCAGCTTTATTAGGCTGCACTGTAGGCTGGTCCCCATGCCTCCCGTCAGTGGAAGTCACTGAAGTTGAAGATACAACTTCATCTCCAACACGCGGCTTGTTAACAACACGTTCTTTCTTCACGAGGCTGGGACCTCGACTTTTCTCTTCCTTTTTGGGCTGGTGCTGCTCAGGACTCGGCTGGATCTTCTTGAGCAGCTTTTCCAAATGAGAATACTTTTCCAAGTGTTTCAGCGAGTCCTGCGAAAATGTTCCTCCTGTCTGGGTTACCAAAACCACCAAAGCAAGGGTCACAGTGCAGACCACGATTATCCGAATGGCCCAAGTCTTCATTTTGTTCACTTGCATAGCTTGTGTCTGTTTACAGTACACTTAAAATTGCGGCTAACATTGAGTAGTGTACTAAGCAAAATCACGAGAGTTATAGGACTGAGTAGCACATGGTGGAAGCCTTAAGACTACTTGTAGCGTACTGAAGGAAGAACGCGCGATCCGTCTCTAGAAAAGAAGTCTCGTCTCATTCTCTCACATGCATATCGTGTACTGGAAGTGGTTGCCTCATGAAGACCGAAGGAAGCCGTTTTTCGGGCTCGGGAGTAGCGTTTCTTCCAGTTATGCTAACAGCTTTTAGGCTTATCTAGTGCGAGTCGAAAGACTATGAAAGAAATTATTCGTTTCCGAAGGGATCCGGGGTTACATTATAAAACATTGGATCGAGGTTGTGTAACAGCGAAAAAAGGTTTTCTGGACTTCAGAAAACTCTGGACTTCTCGTTTTCTGAATGCCTATTTTCGAATGTGAATGTGGGAAACGATAACAGGCCTCCCAAGAAGAAGGGGAAAATGTTCTGTTGTGGAAATAAAAAAAGTGGCATGTATAATCGATGAAATCCGTTGTCAGATTCTGGTATCCTCATAGTTACCCATATAAGCGAACGGCGTGACATCAGTGGGAAAACTTTTTAGAAATATATACCTGTTGCCTTGTCTAGGTCCTTAGATATGCAACGAAAACTAGACCGATCCACAAAGAAATATAAAAGAGAAGGGGCCACTGGGATCTGAGTAAGCTACGAAGTTAAAAATCAGACCTAAATCTGAATACGTAATTAGGTTCCTACGCTTTTTTATCGCCTGTAAGGTTTTTACAGTTGCAATTACGTGTCATGATTTCTCGATAAGGATTCGTAGAATCGGAGATGTGGGTTTCTCATTTAATATTTACTCAACGATTTTTTTCAGTAATTTTGAATGCAATCTTTAATTACGATCTTGTGAGTCGGTTTCCACTTTACCTAAGAAGTCAGTTCATTTACATTTCCCAAGTGTAGATACTAGTAAAATGCAACATGCAAACCTGTGTTCTCATGGTCTCGTAGAATCGAGGACTTCACACTAGCTCTCGTGGGAATTGTGAACAGAAAAATAATTTTGTGAACAGTTACGGATTTTTCAGATATTTTTGACAGTGAACTTTCAATTCATTACATGTGTAATTCTTTGTTGAGATAGTTTTAGAACGCCATAGGAGACTTTCAGTAAAATTTGAGGTTGATAGCTTTACTTCCCTTTTTTTAACATACCTGACAGTGCTTGCAAATTGACGCCAAATTATTCCCATGTTACTCGCACATAAGAGAGGAAGTTATGCAATTGCCTCACCTTATAAATTTTCGGCTTCAGAAAATTTCAATAGATATGCCACAGAGAGCCCATCCTCACGCTATTCATTAAGTAAAAGTTACCTTGAAATGTGCTAAAATACTACATAACGAACAAAAATTTCCATTTATGCAATGTAGGAAACAGAGGCTGACTACGCTTAAAACTTTAATGTAGCATAGATGTTGCAACTTTCTTTTCATAATTGCTGACTAGATTTAAGCATAATTATTGACTTGGGGAAGGAAGTCTGCAGACACCCAAGTAAAAGTCCGTCTCACGAAAAACAATACAACTCACGGTTCCAGAAAGGCGCTCTACAGATTATTAATGTAAGCATACATCATCTAAATATATATTGTACAGGTCAGTCTAGCTTAATACACTGTTAGGTGTAGCTAAAGATTTCTCATCCTAAATAGCACAATTGCTGCGAACTAGGTAAAAAATTAGAAGTGAACCAACCACGGAAGCTTGACAAAATGTACTTGAGAAAATTCACACCAAAAATTTCGTACGTTACTCTCAACAGTGAATTCACACGCAGACTTTAATTATACTTTCTCGAAGATGTTAATTTATGCACCTAAACAATCCATCGTAAATAAGCTGCAAGGCAAGCACGTGTACACAAAAGGAGTAGCTTTTCTTCCAGTTCGAAGTGACAGCTTACGTACCACAGAAGCTACGAGGACACATCAACATGCTGTTAATTTAATGGGTTCTCAATTTCAACGCGAAGTATTCCCCCGTGTGAATGGAACTGGCTGTCTCAAACAGGTGAGTACTTTACAGTGTAAATGTTTATGGTAGGTTAAGAAATTGGCAAAAGGTTTGCCCCTGACAATTCTTGCTCTCTAGGTATGAATTTGGTTGTAGACGTTTTATTCAGGTGAGTATCATCTTTTTACGTGAGCGGCATGTTGCTCGAGCTTTTGGCTTCTTTGTTCTGTAAGTTGCAGGCATAAACTTATACAGCTTGCCCATAAAATGCTGTATCTAATTGGTGGTGATTTCTTTCTAACCTTTTTTCCACTCCCAACATATCAAACTTCTTAAAATTATTCCTCAATCTTTTGGTGCCCTACATTTTCACGCTAAGCCCTGTAATGACTCTTGTATTGTCTTTCCCCAGTCTATCCGACCATAAACAATACTTTCAGACATTCTTGCTTACGAGAGTCTTTAAAATTGTCCTGCAGTGTTTCGTTTTTGCTTTTTATGCAACACTTATCGCCAAGGTCTTGAATGGTTCTCATCCATTTACAACCTCGCTTGTAAGCCATAAAAGTGGACTTGTATTACAGTTATCCCAAATTTATTGAGTGGAAACACGTCCATAGTCAGGCTTTTACAAAAGTAATACAAAGCTTATAAAAAGAGAAACACATTTGGCAGCGGCACTTCGAGATATATCAATACGTCTCCGAGCTGCATCTTTCTTAAGACTTCCACGGCTTCCTTTTAGCTAGAAGGAGGAAAGGTGGGTACGATCACTTGCTACAGGTGGAACAATTAGCAGGGGTTTTTTTCTTATCGCGGTTTGCCTCCGTCGCATTACTACTTGTCAGCTCTGGGGTGGGAAAAAGTAAACAGTGTGTCAATTGCCGCCAAAACAGATAACGAGCTTACAGCGAGACTTCTATCCCCTCCCTATCCTTCCACCCTGACTCTCGAAAAAGAGAGAAAGAGAGAAGGACAGCAGAAGGGAATCAAACTTACTGACTAGATCGGCTCCAATGGCCGTTGGTGTTTGAAGAGTCGTGGCGACTTCGTTGGCGACACTGTTGTCAAACGTGAGAGCCGCAAGTCTTGCGAAGAACTGGTTCACGTTGGAGCCCGTTTTGGCGGAGACGATCCATAACTCAGCTTGCAAGGCCCGTGCCATTTTTATAGCTTGTGGCTCCATATGGCTAAAGGCGGCGTCTGACTGAAAAAGACAAACAATCGTAAAGTTGGCGGGAGGGTCTTTGTTTGTCATACACTTAGATTTAAAGCCAGGCTGATAGATCTCAACTTTGGATTTCAGGACGTTTCTCCCTCCGTCGCATTGTTTACGCTTAAGTTTATACTCTTACCATGAGATCGCGTTTCGTCCCCACTAAAAATACCAACGGTCTGATGGTATTGGCTCGTAAAGCGTCTTCGAGCCATCTGGGACAGGCTGACAGGGAGTAAATGTCAGTCACGTCAAACACGATGACCACCACTAAACCAAAGCAGCTTGTTTTAGTCATAATATAAAGCCGTGTGTCAACGGAATAACACTTTTTTTCGGTTCGACTCAAAATTATGCAAGGAAGCAATGCAAAAGCAGTCCAAAACTAACTGATCAGCGGCCCTTAGCCCTTTATGAATACAGAGACCCCTTTTCACATGTGGTGTAAAAGCCAGTTAGACCCTTTTCACCGGTCTCGCTAAAATTGAGGACCAGTGGAAATGCTAAACGGGTAATACAAATGGAAAAGTCCTCCAGAAGCTCTCCTTTGCAAAACGTCGGAATATTTTCCTTACGTTCCTGAAGAATTGACAGATCAGAAATAAGAACCCTTGAAGCAAAAGAAAAAGTTTGAGACATTACAGGAGTTTATTGTTGTTATTTTTTTAGAAATAATTCTAGAGAAGAAAAAAGTTTGGGAAGGTCATTGCAAAGGGACGTTATAAGGTGTATTAAGTGACGATTATGAAAAAACGTGACAACTGAGACAGATTTCATTATCTCCAGGTCATGGTGTTAAGTGATAAAGTAAAGACTGTTACTAGTTCTCGAAACTGATATTTAATAACTGATCTCGAATAATGTGAACATCAGGAGTACGGACGCTTAGGATACTAAGAAATATTCTTAGAGAAGGAAGAAGAGGCTTGCGTAACATGCTTTCGAAAGCTAAAACAAAAGTAACAAGTTAGAAAAACGGCGTATTAAGGTCAGACAGGGCAAATTTTAGATTTCTGGGAATTCAAATGCAAGCGTCGCATGGGTAATTAAACTAAATAGACTGATTTACAGTGACAGGTTGAAAGTGCCGAAAAAAGTCGTTATTTGACAACTTGCGAAATGATCTATAAACTAGACTGTTATTTACCGATTCGGAATGCTTAGATGTCAATTTATGCACTAATTAAACCTACTTAATGGCGTCACCGCGGTGACAATTTGCGCGTTAGAACGTGTGACGTCATCACCTCGTAAAAAACACCGCATTAGAAGAACCGAATGATCTTGGAACTTGGAGGACTTTCCCAGTTGACATGAGCCAGAAAACTAGCCTGATTAATTTATCTTTTTAACCTTTTTTTGTCAGCGCTAGCAAAAACATTCCAACCTTGAAACTGTATCTTCACTATCTTCGTGGAGCTATGAGGAAAAGACATACCATGTGCACTCCGATAATATGAAGCTGCAATGCATTTGAACCTTTCTTGTCCGGCCGTGTCCCACCTTATAAAATGGAACAAAAATAAATGAAATCAGATATCTTCTGGAATCCTAAAAAGTAACCACAGAAAGTGAGTAAACGAAAACGTGTAATTTTTCTCGCATTGACGGCACATCTCAAATAACCAGTCAAGCGAAAATGATCATAACGTAGAATGCAGTTCGAGAATATAGTATCGCGAGCCCTCCTTACAGTTCAAGCTATAGTTATTCATTGAATACTTCTATGCGTTTTGCACGATATGTGTCTGAGAAACCCAACTGTTCAACAGAGCACTGGATGGAGACGAGGGACGGTTTTAATCAACAAAGGTTATTCATTTAGTTCTACATGCTACACTGTTGTTTGGAATTATACTATGGATACTTGCGAAAATAATGTAAAGTAAGCGTTAACTATCACGAAGATTCGAGCTCCACATTTGTTACATTTGGCCTAGTGCTCGGGCAAATTTAACGCGGGGCTCGTACGACTTTAACCAGCATAAAAAAGAACTAGTAAGGGACTTTTTTTTCCTGAAGTTATATAATAGACTTACAGATATCTTAAGTGAGTGTCCATAAATGGCGCCATCACTGAAGGGTGGAGTTCACTACTGCTCGTGCATGATGACAAGAGCGTGGACGTTCGACAACAAAATGGCGTCACCCGTAGCTCTAAGCCCCAATGACAAAAAGTCTTAAAATCTCCGTGTTTTAAACTGGCATCCTTCATTTAGAAAATAGACTTACATACGTAAAAAAATAGATGGGAGCCAACTCGAAATGCGGCGCCGTTTCAGAGGGAGAGGTTACATCAAAAGTTGATGACCAACAAGGATCCGGAAACAATGATCCTTGATAGCGTCAATTATGGACATTCAGAGAATGTAAAGGCAAGAGTCAATAAATATTTCAGCCAATCTTACACCGTTTCCCTATAAGAAATCGATGTTTTTATGCACCAAGTTTCATTATATAAAAGTAAAAAATAAGAACTTTGATATTAGCACAGCAAAGCTCAGCGTTGCCAAATCACACAGCTTGCTGCTTCAGATAAACGGAGATTTGTATGCAGTGCTCTTGGCTTTTCATTTTTTCGCGCAAAATTTACGACTAGTTGGATTATTTACGAAGAAGTATTGGACGATCCACAAATATCTGTCCTTCATTGATTATCCCTTTAACATACGTGCAGCACTGAGCATAAAAACTATCAGGAAAAAGTTCGACAATAGCATAACCCCGCGGAACACGTTTGGTACTTGCCTGGACATGCACGTGCCATTTAAGCTCGCTGTCCCCTGTCAGTTTTTTTTGCTCAGTTCTGTACTTGCTACTAACTTATTTGCAACCGTTTCTGTTATTATAAGTAGAGTGTCACTAATTATTAACTCGCTCTTAATATGTTCTTGATTTTAGAAATTTATGTATTTTAATTTCTTTATGCTTTGTACTAGTGGCAGTAGCGTATCCAGGATTTCATTTCGGGGGGGGGGGGGGGTAGGGAGTTTCGGGGGGTCTTCATATGCAATTTTTTTGGACACTTGGTCATTTCCCTATCTTCCCCATTATAAAATAAAAATTTCGGGGGGGGGGGTCCAGACCCCCTGACCCCCCCCCCCCCCTGGATACGCCACTGACTAGTGGTAAATGTGTTTTCTAACCCTATCCCAAAAACTACCATATGCGCTTTTACATCTCCATTTTCATGGTTTACGTTTACAGGAAAACTTAACTAAACGAACCTAACCATAAAGAGAGACTCCAGTACAAAGGGAATACGTAACGCTTCTCTGTTATTCAAAAGAAAAAAAGAAAAACACCCGGAAATTGCAGTTACATAGCACTTGTGAACTAAAACATTTGCATGCTAGAAATCAGAAACTCACATCTGTAAGTTGAAGGGAATACCTAAGACGTCGAATCTTTCCACCTCGAAGTCTACTCCAATGGTCGCCTTATAGTTGTTATCGAAGCTGTGGTAGCAGAAGCGATTAATTAAACATGTTTTACCCACTGCTACATTCCCCAAGAAAATCGCTTTGGAAATTTTCAATCCTGCTTTGATCGCTCTGTTCGACGAACACGCTGATTTAACACAAGGCTGGAAGTCACCATGGGCAGTATACGGTGTGGCGTTGCTCAGGAAAGGAGCGGGCAGTAAGTTGATCCTCCGGTCTTCAGGTGCTTCCTTTAGCAACATACCTACGATGCCGCGCGGGTACTCCTTCCTCATAGATAATACTCACGAAACTAACTACTAACACGCGTTCATCGACCACGATGACCGTTTCGCTACTAAATAGCGCTCTACGCCCTACTGATCACCTGTTCTTTGCCCCCATACCGTTTGTTGTGAATCCGTTGCTAAGCAGCATTCGATCAAACTATGTATTATGACCCAACAACTCCCCTACCACCGTACGCATAATACTGAAAACATAAGCATTTGATGCGTGACTAGCGTTCGCTGGATTTGGATGCGGTGCTGGCAACGGATGCCCGAGAATTTGTCCGCAAAGAGCTACCACCGTTAGAACGCCACTGAACGACATTAGGGCTCGGTTTTACTCCTTGTAAGCGTTTATAAATCCCCTGTTGACAAATTATACGTTTGGTAGTATGCCAAGGCCAAAGAAAGAAACAAAGCGTGTAATAAAAAGGATTTTTTTTACCCAGTTATCTTGTTCGATGACACGCTGTTGTTCGACTCGATTAATCCTCCAGCTGCTTTTAGGGGTATATTTTGGCGGAACAGGTTGAGGAACGAAGGCAGGGTTTCTTGGCCTTTTCTGGACGTCGAGAATTTTTTTCAGCATTATTTGATTTTCCCTTTCAATTTGCCAGACTCGCTCGCTGGAAAATGTGAGATTCTTAGGTTTGGAGTTTGTTCGGTTTTGTGTGGCTTTGGGCTTCGTACGCGTAAGCTTCCGAAGCTCTTGAATTGCTTCTTTCAGCAATTTTACATCCAGTGAACTAGGATTTTTGTCCGGAACAGGATTAGCGTCTACGTAAGCTGTTGGTGGAATTGTAGGAACTTCTTGAGAAGGTAACTCGGGAGTTTTTTCGGAAGATAAGCCGGACAGATTGTCATCCGCGACGGGATTAACGTATTTGCGTTTGGCTTTGAACTGTGCCAACATTTGGCGACTGAAATCATCCTGTGACCGGTCTGGAGGTCTCCGCACAATTGTCTCGTCGTCTGTATCTTCAGGGTCATCACTGCCCAATGAACTTGCTTCACTTTCAATAATACGTGGCAGATTGCGGTTACTGTTCGATCTCATGACTGGCAAATGAAGCATTACCCTGAGCCTTGGCCCCTATTTTTTCCATAGCTGGCAGGAAATAGCATGTAATGCATTATTCACCCACAAGAGGGCGATGCCTGTCAAGTCGATTTGGCATTGAAGTCCTCCTGATGCATGGATACTTTTTGTCATCGAGTATTTCAAGACTTTCTGGGGGAAAAAATCAGATCAGACCTGTCACTTGCTTGGATCAAACAGTTTTGTAGAAATCTGTCCGGTTGACTTTCTCGGTGGAAAATTTCGATAATACCCATTAAAATGCTCGTCTACGGATTGTCCTTTTTGAACATCTTTAAAACCTGACCTGCGTTAGCTTGGATTTTGATTAAAGTATTGGGTTGGTCTGTAAGCCCGTGCCGCTTTTCGACCACTTTCGCATTTGGACAGCCCTAGTATTTCTCTGTGTGTGCAAACAATTGTTTTTGTTCAAAAACCAGCAAAAGCTATCTCTTAATGACGTGTTTGCCAACTTCGGCCATTCTTGCCTTGAAAACAAAGTTTTTATCCAACGCTGAAAGATGAACGATACCGCTGAGAATTATTGCGGTGTTAAATCGGATATTTAAATACACCGCATATTTGAGTAATGTTCGTCTGGTCCCAAGCCCATTCAATTAAGCGGTTTGCACTGTATTTGGGTCTCGATGTTTTCAGATTCAGTTCTGCGTTTCCTAGGAGGAGGGGTATTTTGCTTGTTTGGATCGGACCAAAAAACTGCTATATACCACATGACTTAAGATCCGAAAAAGAATCGAAATCCTAGAACAGTGAATGCCTCAATTGCTGCTTCCCTGAAGTAATGTTTTGCCATTTAAGTATGGTGGGGAATGGAGTCGTTTTATCCTTTCCTTTATTGAAGGCTGAACGAAAAACAAACACAAAATAGGGCATTAGGATTTTTTTTGCAGCGGCGGATATGGACGTCTCAATGGTCGCTTTCCATTTTTCAAAGCTTGCGAAAAATGTCTGAACCCTGCGAGCTTTGCTTTTAAATTGGAATGTAGTCGAAATTGATGGAAAAGAAGAAGCAAATTATATTTTTGCGTGTACAAATGAGTATGTGCAAGAGAAGAGAATAATTCCGAACAGAAAAATGAACGATAACATAATTATACTTGCTCGTCAAAGTGAAAATAATTAATCACGACATGAATATTAAATTTGCTCCTCCATTTGTGAAGCTTCATCCGAAACTTCTCCTGGATCTTCGTCCGGAACATCGTCTGGAGCTTCTGGAGTATCACCTCGAGCTTCTTCTGGAGTGGCAACTGGATCTTCTTCTGGAGTGGCAACTGGAGCTTCTTCTGGAGTATCGTCCGGAACTTCCATATCTTCTTCCAGTACATTTGTAACGTTACCGCATTCAATGAATTCAATAGTCTGGTGTTGTTCGATAAAAGTCTTGAGGTTCATCAGAGACAGCATGTTTTTATCGAATGCCTCTTTAGACATGTCAGCGAGAACATCCGCAATATTGACCAAAATCTCCATTGCTTTCGCGTGCTTTTCTTCTTTCGTAAGTTCGACTTCCACAGCTTCGACTTCTACTATAATGCCCTACGAGAATTGAACTGAATTACACCCCAGCGTTCTCCAAAATATGAGAAAAGTTACCTCGGGCTCTTCTTGTTGCTGTTTCCAGCGTTTGTTGCAAACCATTATTCCCACGGGCAATTTCTTTACTTTTCTTACGTGCATAATATGCTGGCAGGGCAGTTCAAGGGAATGGAAGAAAATACAGGTGCAACGTTGCAGATCATTTGTTACACGGAACGTTGTTCCACCCGATTCGTTACTCGCAACTTCGGTAAATTCGCCTTCATCTTCCTGAAAATTAACACACTCGACAGTAAGTTAAATACTCGGGATAATACAAAACGAAGGAAACACAAAGAAAAGTAAACGATGCATTTTACCGAAACTATACGAAGTCCTGAATTCGATCTTTTAAACTGAGTAAAGACCAAACCGGCTGCGAAAGGAGTTAATTCGGCCAAGAAGTTATTAAATTCATCGTTCTTGGTTTGTGGCGACTTGATATCACGCTCCAAGTTTTGCATGTCCGCTTCTTTGACGTTGCCTTTGGTAATCGACACGATCCCCTTAATTACTAAAGAGATCGCAGTACCACACGGAATAGTTTCCTTGACCAATTTGTGAAACTTCTCCATCCGGTTAGTAGAGTTGTTCTGCAGTGTAAGAAGTGTCTTGCGATAAACGGTTGCCCATAGTTCTGCCTTTTCGAACCATTCCTGGAAAAGTTCGCCAGCTATCTCTAAACAAGACGAGGATAAAAATTATAAGTGTAATTTAATCAGTAGGATTTGGGAGATAATTATATGGAACTCAGATGTATACCGTGACTCGTTAGTTTGCCTTTGTACTTTTCAAAATCTTCCAAGATGGTTGTATTTATAGCTTTCTTGAACTTCTGAAAAAACTTCCTCTTCTGTTCCGAACCCATTGGAACCTTGGCCAATAAAGCATCCACAGTTTTGCTCACGTAGGATTGACAAGGTATCACGCGAGCGGCGCTAAAGATGGACGAGTAAAGATCCAGATCTTCACCGTGTTTGTTGATAATCACAGTTCGCGTCTTACTCGTGTCATTATGCTAGTAAATACAGGAACATTAGATGTCTTTCAATGCATTTATTATTTAAGATTTTCGGGTTGAATAAATAACGGAAAGCTTACTTTCGCAAAAAGCTCCAAGCAGGATTTAACTGCATCAGACAACGCACTCTTGACTAGAAAAAAAGCTGCCGGTTGATTGTTGCCATTGTTGTCGACTACAATAAGCGCATATAAGCTCATGTCGCCTTTGCTGATACCGAACGACCCATCAATAAAGCACACATCCCCAAATTTGGCGAATTGCATTCGCTGTTCCTTTAACTGCAGGTAGATTCCCTGCATTGTTGAATCGTCAGCAAGGAAAACATGCGCAAAATTTGAAGGATCTTGAGAGATTTCTTCCAGAATGGCACATGTTGCTTTCCAATCATTGGCCGGTTCCACGGCCATATATTTGTGTTTCAAGTTGTAAATGTCTTTAGTTTTTAGATGGACATCGAAATTGCTTAGCACCGCTTTTCTAATGGCGGATGGAGCCATGTTCGCTTCTAAACTGGCCTTGATGAATGTCTGTGCTTCATCGCTTAATCTCCTAAAATGCACAAAAAATAATTATTACTGCAGGTCATGTTACAAATAAGTAATAAGGCTTCACAGCGTCCCCCTAGCTCTTAACACACGTGGATTCCGCTTCTGAATGATTAGGTCTAATTTATGCGCTGTTTAAAACTTCTTTGGGCTCGTCAATTTGGCAATAAGCTTAACGAATAAGTGCACACACATACTGTTTTAAAAGCGCTACTGTTAAAATCTCGCGTTATTTGCCTTACACGAGTCTAAAAATCTTCTTCATATGCTTTTTTATTGCTAAAACTTTACCTAACTACTGAAACATGAAGCTTTAAAGTATTTAAGAACACATAAAGAGGAGACTTTACTTGGTGCGATGGTAGAGTTTCATATGATCGGCAGACATCGCATGATTGGCATGTTGGATGTTCAATTCGGTGATGACAAGTTTCTTGAAGTGCGCGATGTAAACCACCGTAAAAGTGAACGGACAGTTTTTCGCAAAAACATTTTGGTTGACCCGCTGCATCTTTTGAGAACGGGAGCGATGAAGCCCATAATGTATACACACAAAAACCACCCTTCGGTATCTCATACTTTCGTCGATTTTATTCTTCAACTGCATTTAACAACAATCAAAGATTATTCATTTTACCCAAAGGCAAAGCTTACATTGTGGTTGTAGGCTCTGACGGTGTTACAATTTTCAATCCGTAAGGGGAAGAAATATTTTGTCTTCAGAGTTTTAACCATTTCTTCAACCTCGGCGTAGTTGTTAAACTCCCTTCCGATATATAGCATCTTCTCAAGTGCCAGTTGTGTCTCATCTTTCGCATCTGAAAAACACCAACTTGCTGTTAAAACAACTATTTGTGATGACTTTATTCCCCAAAAAAAGTATCCATGCCTGAAGTTTCAGCTTTAAGTTGAGTGCCCTGTTCAGCCTTGGCTTTCTGAATTCGTAGCACATTCATGTTCCAATTCCTAGCTGTTGTCCCTCACTAGTCTTCTTACCCACAAACTGATTCCTCCTATGCAATGCTTATGTTAGGGGTAATGCCTCCGAAAATGGCTGTTGCGACGACGCTTTTCCCATGGCTTCTTCCGCCATCTGCATTTTGTATCCCTAGTTCACAGGCTCCTCCTACGTTCTTTGATCGCCAAGTCCCGTGATTTGTCTTAAAGTTTTTGCCACAGGTAGTTTGCAGAAATTAGTGACCTCGTATGTTTGTTTTGTGGTTCTTTTTCATATTGCCTTGATTCGATCTACAATGTCTTTAAGAAATAATCTTAATATTAAGAGATCGTAGAGTAAAGAAAATTTTATGTGGATTTCAGATTAGTAGAAGGGAAAACGTTACGCATTGCCAAGTTAACGTCTGTACGTGTTACGTTAATACATAGTATATCAGTTTTGAATGTTTGCAACGCATCTTTTTCATTCCACCACTTCCGAAATTTAAGCCAGTACTTAATAATAAGACGGTACTTGTTACTTTCTACTATAACTCAGCCGCGTAAATAAATTTCAACGCTCAGTCAGGTCCTATTTGTGTTTATTTATATTTCCGTTACTTTGTAGTGAACTCAACCAAAACCAGCAGTGTTCTATATTATTGAAAAAATATTATTGAAACGGCACTGTTACAAACTGACTTAGGTTAAGAATTCTCATGTTTGAGTCTTTGTGGATAAAAGACTTGCGAGACACCGCAAAGCGTTAGAAGAAGTTCCCCGTGTCGTCCGATTTTTTTATTATCAGAGGAAATAATCTCTTTTTTGTTCGTAAAACAAAAGCCATGCCTCTCACATAAATGTAAGGCTGCGGTGCACCTAAGCGTGGTATAGGGAATCACTTGCTAAACGGCGTCAGCGATTTTGCAAAACTACTCACTATTTAATTAAATAATCTCAACAGTAAAGTTTTGGATTGTAATATCTAGTGAACGTCGTCACGTTTTTCTTCAAAAAGTTTTTAGTCGATTTAAAAAAAGCGAATTACATCAAAAACTTTTATTGGATCTTTTTTTAATAGCCGACCTCAAGGCAAACTAGAGCTCCGTTTTCCTAACTTATTGGCGAAAACGGATTTGAATGCCGTTTCCGGTAAATTAATACACCTAAGTGGCTGAATAGATCCTTGCGATCGAATGCTGAAAATTGCTTTTCTACAAAAGAAATATCACACAAAATTTGACTAGCTTTTTACAAATGGACAAAGAACTTTTTAAAGAAAATCTCAACGATGTGTACTAGATATTATGATCCAAAACTTTACTGTCAAGATTGTTTAATAAAATACTGATTAGTTTTGGCGAAATCGCTAACGCCGTTTAGCATGTGATTCCCCTATACCACGCTAAGGTGCATCGTAGCCGTAAGCTTACTTTGATATGGGCGTAATAGTTTTCTGTGAAGAGAGAAGTCGTGGGAAAGTGGGACAGATAATTAACCACTGTTAGAACGGACAAGTGACATAAAACTTAAACAGTTCTTCTCTTTTTCTCAGGATGAGCGAAACGCCCCATTTCGATGTAACCATTCGGCAAGACGGACTGGTCGAAGGAGCCTTGAAACTAGCAACTTTACTTAGGCCGTCATGGCCTGTGGACCAAATCCAAGCTACAGTTAGCAAACAGATATCCAGTCTTAGATTTTACGCCTAATGACTAAATGTTAATACTATAGGTGTTTAAAAATGGTATCACCAATAAGTTAGTCGGAGTTTGTCTACCCGATGAAGAAAAGGGAACTATGTTAATCAGAGTGTATGGCGAAAAGACGGAACAGATCATTGACCGACAAGTTGAAATCTATAACATCAAAGTAAAACGTTCCTCAAAGAATTTTTTTCTTTTAATTTTATGGTGTTGTTTTTTTACCGATAGATTTTGCAAGTAGAAGGATTGGCACCTCAGTTGTTCTCCACCTTCAATAACGGCTTGTGTTATTCATACTTTGAGGGCTGTACCTTATCAACAGAAGCAGTAAGGGATCCTAGTTTGTATCCCTCCATAGCATCACGTCTTGCCAGGTTTCATAGATTTAAACCTAAAATTCAGTCGAATGGAGAGAAACCAATCGTCCCGGTTGTATGGCAAAAGTTGAGGAAATTCCTTAACATGGTGCCTGAAACTTACTTCGATCCTGTGAAACAATCCAAGTATGTCACCTTTTTATTAAAGAAGGGAGATGGATTTGAGAAATGTGCTTGTTTAACACTTAAAATATTCCAGATTTCTTTCCGACGTGCCCAGCAAAGTGCTATTGAATGCGGAATTGCAGCGGCTCGAGACCACACTTAGTCACTCAGGAAGCCCAGTGGTCTTTTGCCATAATGATTTGTTGCTCAATAATATTATTCATAATTCGAATGATGGTTCTGTACAATTCATCGATTTCGAATACGCTGGTTTTAACTACCAAGCCTTTGACATTGCCAATCACTTTTGCGAATTCGCAGGTATGTTCCAGACCTAATCTTTCTCTGTCTTATTACAGCGAGGTATTTTGCCATATAATAGCAAAAGTTTGCAGTAATTTTTGTACTGCATTCTACCACAAACTCTTAGTTATTCTTCTGTAAAACCAACCCATATTGGTAAATTAGTCGTAAGTTAATGTCGGTTGTTCTGTACAGAACACTTTTACACCATTTATATTTTTAATTCATATATGTGTTGCCTTGTTTTTATTCAAGGGGTCGATTCCGTTGACTATAGTCGTTTCCCTGATGCTGCCTTTCAGCAAAATTGGCTTCGCTGTTATTTAAAATCATTTCTATGTGAAGAAGACGTCGAAAGCCACATAGAAGGACTGTTGAACCAAGTGGAACGTTTCGTGCAAGCTTCTCACTTCTTTTGGGGCGTTTGGGCTCTGCTGCAAGCCGCCTATTCGACCATCGACTTCGATTTTATGAGGTATTTGAAATAAATGCTAATGGGGGAAAAAAGGAAAATATCCTAATCACATAGTAATGCAACGTTTTTGTTTTGAAGTTACGGTATCCTGCGTCTGCAAGAGTATGAAAAATGGAAAATGTGAGTGAGCGAGGTCCAAAACAAATCTCGGTTTCATGTGCAGTGCATTCCGTGTTCGAAGACGAAAGTGCAGCCATATAGCAACTTTAGCAACTAGTATATTTAAAATGTTGCATGTACCTTTTTAATCAAAACACTTGTTATTTAAGACTTAGCCGGGGCAATATTTACATTTCTGGTCAATTTTCCAGTTTTTATTAGCTGTATTTGTAATCTTGCGGGCGCTGCTGACACGTCTAGAAACATGATCATGTGGAATGGAATGCGAATAGCCGTCAAGCCAAAAATACAAAGACCAAAAATAAGGAACCTGAATGACTAGGTTACACATTGACAAAAACAATATTTTAGGGGCAGAGAAAGGAGAAACGGGCACTGGAAAAAAACATAGAACGAACACAAATATTTGACATATTTCGTAGTGAAATTTCCTACATGCTACAAAGTCGTTTCCAATCCAACGACTGACAGTGACCACTTGAAATTCCTTAACCCAAGATTGACTGAAAACAGAACAAAAAGTGCGCACTATATCAACGTAACAGTTTTTCGGGAAAATTAATCGCTTTTGTTTATCTTTCTTTTCTTTTTTTTGAGTTGCGACTAGCTTTTTATTGCCGACTTGTCCCAACTTTTCACTGTTCGATCCAAGACGGTGTTGTGGCGTTTGCAGCTTTGAGTTTAATATTAAACTGCTTCAAAGTTGCGTCCAACGCTGTTTGGTTGCCCGAAAAGTAGGCAGAAATGGCATTATGGAATAACAAGAGCTGCTTATGCATTACTTTAACCTAAATAATAATAGAAAATTAGCTTGAGAAATTTCATCGTAAATTGTGTAAGCGGTTTTTACTCGGTTCTCGTTTAAGAACTGTAGTTTAACAGACACATCTGAGCGCAACTTCTCAAACTCCTGTTTGTGGACGTCAAACTTGCGCTGGGCTTCTTCCAAGGCGATCGAAGATACTTCAGATCGTGGGGCTTGTGTTAAAACTTCTAAATCGCAGCGATACGCATCATACTCCACCCTTGAACGAAAACGAAGAATAGCTTACTAACGTAAATTAATCAATCTATCTTGACTTCACGCATAGAAAGAAGTTTTGGGCTTCTCGTGTAAACTGAATATCTAAGGGGTAATTTTGAAAGTTATGAACAGAAATGCTTTCTAGGCGAACAATCCTTATATAGAGACCAATAAAATGCCAATGGAAACATTACAAACGCTATTAAACAATGAAGGGGTATAGTGCTTATTTTTTCCTTTCTTTATTGTTAAAAAGGGTAATTATCGACAACCTAAGGGCAACTAGGGATCTCGTTGCCGTCTACTTATAAAATGTAACGAACGAAAAAGTTGTGTTATTACATTAAGCTTACGAACGGAATCTTCTGCTTCGTTACCTCGCTGTTTCATAGCGTTTGACGGTCAGTAGAGTATCTTCGATAGTCTTATTGCAAAGGGTGTTGACCGAGGAAACGAAGAAATTCAACGCTGACAGGAGCACTTCGCCGTTACGGGTCAAATTCCGCTGAGTTTCAGCGTTGTAGAGGAATTCGTTTTGCAATTCAGGGGACTTTTGGGCCAAGTCCGCCATAGCTTCCCCCAAACCGTGCTAATGATAAAATCATGATTACGAACTCGAAGTGATAACAGAACGGGAATGTCGCTCTACCTGGGTGTTCACAACTTGTTGAAAATGTGACGCAAGGGCGCGAGCCAGTCGCAGTAAATTGAGATACTTGCGTTGCGTTTCCCTTAGATAGTCAATCTGAGTCTCTAATTCTGTGTCGACAGTACGCGTCGACTTGCCCAATTTTTCGGATATAATTTGCCTCGTGCACTTGTACGTCGATATGCTCCACTTTTTAAGGAACTCCAGCTTAGAAACAGGTCCCAGTACATCGCCATTGGCAGCAACTGCAATTTTTCAAGAAAGATACAGAGTTAGTCTCATAAAGCTCATAAAGTCTCATAACCTATAGAAGAAACGTACCTTGATTAGGCGCGGGCAACGGCATACTTTGACTTCTCGGGATGGCGTATTGGCTTTGAGGGGCTCCAGCTTGAGTGGTCTGCATTTGCATGGGCACGTACGGTAAAGTGGCTGCTGGTCTGCTGTCTTCAGGAACTTGGCCTTCTACTACGGAGGCATACACTTGGTTTACATGAATGTTACCCGACTCGGTGGCGACCACGGAAGCAGGATTGTCGCTTCTTAGCGGAGTAGAATGCTGGACTGCAACTTGGGCCATTGAAGGATGTTGACGGGGTCGTATGTTCTAAGGGTAGCGAAAAAGAAGGAGAGAAAAGACTTTTATGGCACAATTTTCAGTCTTCCGGTATTTTGGGTAATAGGGATATGTTTGCCACCGTGACAACAGCTAAATGACGTATGGCTTAGTGACACCAAGCGGATGGAACTTAAGGCAGATATATAGACCGCTCATTAGCCAATAGATGTCGTTCTAACTTATTTTCGTAGAAATCTCATTTTAATGTATTGGACAAAACTTCGAATTTTCTTTTGAACTGAAGTGAAATTTCGCTTGCGTTTTTGCCAGGTACATCTTTGCTTAGGTCACATCGCCCTGACTTTGCTTGTAAAGGGAGAAATGATATTTCTATTGCAGAAACCTTCACGAAATTAGGCTGTGCTCCTACGAGGAAATTTAAAAGAAGATAAGGAATCGCCACATTACGCAGCTAGTCAGGTTCTCGAAAGTAGCCGGATATTTGAAATCGTTTCTGAGCCGAACAATTAAAGAATGGCACGTTCGTTGACTTCCCGTGAAATATAACAACATTTTTAAATAAAAGGTAGCAATGACAGCTCTTATCCGTTGAACAACCGATATTTTCAAACGCAATATATACGCTAATTGTGTGACGCTTTCTTTCCTGCACTTCGTTAAATTTTTTACTGTATGCATGAGCTGTCATTTACTCGAACGCAACTTCCGAACTTCTTACGAAATGTCAATCCTCTGACAAGGTTTCGCTTCGAAATGCTTTCGTTAAAGCGGTGTTTCGTTACACTGGTTGAACTTTTACCGGATATGCCGCTAGTTTGAAACAAACGAGACGGTAATACCGAGTTAATAAGACAACTATCTGGAATTATGAATTAGAATGTCGTAATCATGATGGGGGAGCATACTGCATTGGCTTTCCACTACATTTGCACTATACCGTAGGCCTACACACCTTGATTATCTGACATGCGGAAGTGCGTTGATGCAGCACGGAATGCAATTTTGTTGACGGCAAGACTTGGAAATTAACTACTAAGGCTTCTAGCAGTTGCGGTTGCTACAGAGCAAAAAATACGTAAAAGTTGTCAACATAAACTTCTCGGTAGGGTAAAATGTGCTCAAAGATTGATCTTTTGTCTCACGCAAGTTAACGTAAGGGTGATAGGAAAAATTAAACGCCAGGTGTTTTAGAAAGCTACTTATTAAAGAATTACACAGTTGTATCTCTTTTTTGTATTTGGTTATACCTCACCAATCCACAATCCAACCTACAGCTTAGCCTTCCCCTTAAAAATGCAAAGTAAAGATTTTTTCAATTTTGGCTGGTCAATTCACAAACATGTATAGTGCCGTGTAAAATGGTTCTTAGATACGAACGATACAGAATCTTTCCCTTTGGAGTGCGAAACACCAAAACTTGTTAACTCTCTACTGAATACAAGAGCAAGTGAAGTCCGCTAACTTACGTAAACACGGCAAACTTGTGGACATTATAACAACGAATGACTGTAAGGAATCACTACGAAATAAAAATTCCGTGTTACAGTTGAACTCCGATTGTCCTATCTCAACGGAGCTACGCTTCGAGAAATGTAAGTTGTTAGAATTGCACGGTGGCTCGAAGCCTACAACAGGTTTTCTTGGTCAGGTAATGCATAATGAATATTTACCTTCTAATACCTTCTCTTTCTACTTTTTATTAGGACGGGCTATTCTACTTCATTTTGCAGAAGATTTTTCCTGTGGCTGTCTATTCTTCCCCTTGAAGATGATAGTCCTCATACCCTGAATTCTACTGTAATTCTTTACATTATAATTTTGCAGTTCTACTATCGTAGTACATTTGTTAGAAAACTGCGCCTCCCCTACAGAAACAACGTGATTCATGGTACTGCAACCGGAATAGGAAACTTTAATTAGTGTATCAACTGCATTTGCTAACATGACAAGTGTAACTGCACATATGCGTCAACCTTCATAAGTGACGTCAGATAAACGTGGTTTTTCTAAAGACTGTGAACAGTGTAAAGGTGGTTTCATCCGTAAAATACACAACCACTAACTGTGTACGCAACTGTAGGCTACACAGTATGAACCATACAGGGGGGGTTACAGCTCCTCCAAGGGATGGGACTTCAATTTTCATTTGATTAGCTTCCGCGAAAATTGCTGTAAAAAATAGCAGTAATACAATAAAGAAACTTTCCTTTCATAAGAAAGGTAACCTTGAAATATACCTCAAGGGATAAAAAGGAATTAACCCTAAAGCTTTTCATAGTCGGATTATAAATGCACTAGTGAGCTAAGACTATTTTGAATTCGTGATTCCTACAGTCAAGAGAGCTCTTTACTCATTCTTAGTACCATACTTATCGTTTACACATATCCACAATAAGAGCACAACAACTATACTTTCTTGAAAACATGTTCACTGATAATTCCGTGATCTTCAAGGGTTTGGAATGGTTTTTCCACAAGAGCGCATTTGCCTCTCTGTCATATATGCCACGTATGACTGCTTTGTATCTATTGCCACTGTGCATACAAGGTGCAGTAACTCCAAAGAAGAACTCGAAAAAATGAAACCATTGAACACGAACGCTAGGTCTAGTTACCCAGTATTATTCTCAAATTAAGTCATGGGCCGTATGTGAACAAACAAGTAAAATGAGGATATTTGGCAATAGCTTGTTAATCCCTCTTACCCACATCGAACTAGTTTAGCCTTACGAAAGTGTCCGTATCCTTTACCGAACTTCAAAACTGGGTCTACGACACGTAAGTTGAGACCACAGCCTCTTTGATACTATGGTTTCCGAACACCAAAGTGCGAACTTGTAGCTCAAAAAACAAGCAAATTCTTTCGCTTTGGATTAAAATGCAAACTCCTAAAACCCTCTTGGCCGTCTGGTAAACTAAGATGACAGCATTCCATCAGGATCTAAAGCCAAAACTACTGAACACTAACCCCTTACGTTAACCCCACTAATCCTATAAAGCTAGCGCGAAGAGAAAAGGAAACAGCAGAAGCTTAGAAGCTAGCAGAAAGCAAATTTTCCTCTGTAATTTGTCTGTTTTTTCTTGTGGTAAATAGGATAAGGTGTTGGCCAGTGGGATAGTTAAGGCCTAGCCTCAAGTAACTTGATTCCTTTGTGTTCCATGTGAGCATGTTCTTGCGTCTTCTTCGGCTCCCACCATGGTATCAGAAGAGGGTACACTTTAGGCAATGCGCCTCAATCTTCCTCCCACCATTTTTCCAGCGGCAAGCAGTGGAGCCGCTGCGTGGCAAGCAGGAAAGCCCTATAGTGGCACTGGGTTACCGAAGAACCTGTATGACGCAGCCTTAGCGCAAGAGAAACGTCATGGGAATCCGCCCTCACCACCACCACAGCGGCAGTAGTAAAGCTGAGCGAAAGCTGCTTGCAAGTGTGCACCGTTTTTAGTCGGCTGGGCTGTGTAATGGAAAGGGGAGAGACTTTTCTTCTTTTTTAACCCCTTTCGGAAAACTGGCTGAAAAGTTTCTAACTCGCTTGGGCGTGTGATGAGTGTATGCGTTTACACTAATGACGTTGCGTCACACACGAAGTGTTGCTAAATGGTTTTTTCCCTCAGTGCGACTTCTTACACTTCCGTTTGACATACTCTAATGTCCGGTTAACGCATATTTTAACTTCCCCTTTATTCGAATCTCGAAAGTGCAATGGCCCTGTGTAAGTAACATTATTTCACCTTATTTTTTTACTTGTTGTGTCCCTTTCTTAATAATTTTCATAGCAGTATTTTGAAGGTCTTTCTAGCCAGGAGAAACAAAAAAGTTGCCCTTGAGGGCAATCCGGTGTTTAGAATATATAATAGGAGTTGATGTTGATGGCTGTAAGTACTACATATATGTAAAAAAAGTGTTCTTCGCCTAGTGAGAAAAGTCTATGACCTTTGCTGCGTTGGCCGGTTGGTGAACTTGGAATAGTTCCTTACGTCTAGCACCCTTTGGTTGCTTTATGCAAAAACTCAATCGATTTTCTTAGAAACGAGATTCTCCAACCCCTTTGATGCAATAAAAGGGTGCCATATTCTTCCTAGTTCTCCCCTAACGTTCTGCACCGCCCATTCTCAGTGCTCTATACGTAACGACCCAAAGTTTTGGAGATCATTTCCTGTTGTCAAACCCAAAAGTTTTCACTTCAAAGCGTTTGAAAATGAGATGATTTTCTCGTTTTCATGGCTTATGAGTTTGAACCTTTGAAAAGAAAGAAAAAAGAAGAAGACGAAGAAAAATTCCGTGGTCACATTGGCAGGTTGACTAATGTGAGGTTACTCGGCTTGCCCTTTGTCTCATCTGGTTTCCCAATTTCGGGTCCTTCCAAGTGACCCGCCCCCCTTTTTCTGCCAATTCCTTCGTTTTTTTCCTATTTCGTTTTCTGACACATTTCAGCCAACTGACCCCTTTGCTCACCCTCTCTTTTTCGTCGTGGGGTACAACCGCCCTCTGTATTACGAAGCTCTCTTTTTTTCCGAAGAGAGTAAATGCGGATAAGTTTTCAGTGATAGGTAAGAATCCCACCCCCAGTCCTTACTCTTCTTACCTCCCATTTTTGGGAGACAAAACTAACCGAGGGTCACTCCGGTTTTGGAATGAGTCTTGTCCATCAAACTGTAGAACAAGAAACCTTTGAGGTAAAGGAGGGAATATACAAGGTTAGAAGAAGCTTAACCTTTTAGCTTTTGGGCTGGACACCTGTTATTATAGGGGTTGTTGGGGAATACGACCAAAAGGATGTTATCGAGAACGGTTTACAAGAGCTAATAACCCTTTTTCATGCATATTACATTAGCTAAAGGTGCGACAGCACCTGCCCTTTCCTTGCTTCGCAAATTGGCTTATTTGAACTTGTGTCTTCCAGCCGACCATCGGACTTGGGACTCAGCAGACGAAGTGGAGACGAGTTTTAAGAGTCTATAAGATTTTATGATGAAAAACGTGCTTCTGCGAGCCATTGCGGGTGATTTATTTATGTTCTAAGCCTTTCACTCTCACTCATAAAAATATTCGTGGAAAATGTAGGGTACAATATCAAACTTTTCTCAACGTATATAATTTAGCTGCTACTGCCGTATCATATTTTCATATGACTTTTTCATATTGTTCTACGATCCTCTCTATTTTTTTTGTGGCAAGTGGTTCACGTTCTTTTCTAGTACAGACCACTTTTAACTTCCCTGTTCTGGTAGATAAGTTCTCGCGGTTTGGAAGTTTCGCTTTTAAGATTATTTATTTCTTGGAGGCCTTTCCTGTAAGGAAATTTGAGTTTAAACGAACTTCGCTTTATTTTTGGTTACGTGCAGAATGTTCAACACCTGCTCTTACTAGCTTGGAAGCTACCTTACAAAAGTAGCCCGATACGTAAATCTAAGCTTCTTTCTGTCGTGTTCGCGATTTTGCTAATATTGTAAATTGTTCACCTAATTGTTAACTTGGGAGGATTTATGTTGTGATGGATTATTGTTTGAATTGAGAAACCTAACCTTGTGACAGCGTGTATCTCATTTTCGCCTAACAAATGGATGAAGAAGCGATTTGGATGCTTGACGTCTCCAGGATTTGGACAACCTTGTCATTACACTGTCTAATATTCGAACAGTCTCTTCTGGAGTTTACCAGATTCCTCTCATGCAGACATTACATGGAAAAGTACAGTGAAAAATGTCCCATTAAAGTACAATATTACAATGAAATAAAAGAGCAAAATAGGAAAGGAAAGGTAGTATGCGGGTACTAGCAAGTACCCCCAAAAAAGTATTTCCTGTGGCACTTTATTTTTAAGGCACTCATATTCTTAACGCATTTGAATCTTGGCTGACACAATTCGCTGAGCTTCGATGAATAACGAGAGAACACGTATTATTATGTGATTGGGAAGCGGTGCGAAAGGTTTCCCAGCTCACGTGAATAGACGAGTTATATAAAAAAGGGAAAAGTAGCCTTATTAGTTCCTTAAGGCTGCATAGCTAAGGTTTCTTAACCGTTATAGGGTGGGGGTAAGGAGATAATCAGCCCTTTCCTTGATCCTCGTTACGTTGTGCACGTGTACTATTATTTGCCGGGTAGCAGTAAAGGGGTCATCGCTTTTCTGTCACTTGATACGAATTTTTATCGAGCGTTTTTCACCGTAAAATAGCCGATCCCAGGAACCTTTAATCCCAGACCTCTCATTTGGAATCATGTCTTTTTTTATTGAGTTGGAGTCCAGAAGTTTGGGTCGTACTTCATCCTGATCCTAGTTCCACCACCCCCGTCACTAGATACACAGAGCAAAGAGGCCAAGTCATTCAATTGGTTCTTACGGCCGGATCGATAGCCACATACGTCGTTGGGACGCAGGAGTTAAAAATCAATAAAATTGGGTCATGTGAGGGGAATGAAAGAGCACGTTCAAAGAGGGGTTGCATCTCTTTGGGTAGCGAAGAGGGGGTTTTGTCTGCGTATAGAAAGAAAGATGAGTTATTTCTAGGTAGGTAGAAGGGTGTAGTTGGGGGGGGGACAACAGTGACGGATGAAGTACCGCGACAAACTCGTAGAGACGCGAGGGAGAGAACGCGCAGGAGGGATTCGCAAATTTGTGCCAATCACTGTGACCCCTTAATGAGGTCGAACTAGGTCACAGCATCCTCGAGGCCAATGAGCAAAAAGCGGTCCAACCTAAGTTACAAATCTGCGCAAAAGCGTAGGGGTGTGCGAAAATTTCTGCTAGGTCTTGGGGGCAACCAATCGTGTTAGCCTGGGCTGCGCAGCTGGACCGTAATTTGCAAACACGGTGATTAGATTGCGCCAAAATAGTTTGGTCTGCCTTATCTTTAGCTGCTTTCTATGATAGCCAATCCTGGACAACGCATCTTCCGAGATTTGTAGAATGATTCAGGAACACGGCTCCCAAGCGCGGACGTATTTATTTATCGTAGGAACTAAAATCGGTTCGAAATCTCTAAGCAACTCAGAACAGGTGAAAGTTACAATCAACGCTGGCTACTTAGCAGCAGTTAGCGGCAAACAGTGAATAGACTTCAGATCGGCCTAGGAAAGACATAGGACATTTGGGACCAGCAACTGTTTGTAATTTTTATTTAGGGTACAAACTAAACAGTAGCCTGAAATTATAATGACTAGATTGAAAGTGTACTGGCTATCAGACAAGCTGTTGTATGCGTGGAGAAAACGAAAATACGAGCGAGCTATCATTTGAATTAGGCAAGCGTGTTTGTCCAGTTTGTCCTTGCGCCCTGACAGATTGGACACTAGTTCTCGTAGGTCAACTAGTTAATCGAATTTTCATTGTTATTCCCTGATTCATTTGCATTATATGTTAATTTGTAGTACAGTTAGTCGTAGACTATTCATTATGATATTTTTCTGAATTTATAATATTTATTTTATTTATTATTGTACGACAGACTTAAAATGTCTATACAAAAAGTTAGAAACTTAACATGGATCATTATTAAAAACACTTTGACTTCATTTAAAAAAAATCATTTTCTTTTAAAGTGCTCTTTGTTCAATTCGCACCTAATCATTGTTTTTGCCTTCTTCTACCTCGTGTGAAATTACCATAGAAGAGTAGTTAAATAATCTTTTAACGTATTGCACCATAATTTACGCTTTACCTAGAAATCATAGTATTTTCGCAAAATGTGGTGTGCATTTGTAGGAAAAACAATGTGAACAGTAAACCCTTCCTTAAAAAGGAAATGACAAAAATCGGATTTATGATATTTTGTAAGTAATCTTTTTCTTCCGTGGGTCTTTTTAACATATAGTTTCTCAAGGCTTTTTTTAAAAAATAGTTCTAACATATCCATCGTTCATCATTCTATTTTTTTATGCAAAATACACTGCTACACTGTTCCATGTTTCCTTCACGGGAGGTCATATTTCGAGATTTATTTTTTTGCCTGTAGGATGAGTAGCATACAGTTCATTATTCTGTCAAGGCTTTGTTGACTGAAGCGGGTCAAACGGCAGTTGTGTGTGGAAAATTGGCGCCAAATGTCCACAAGAACAGGAAACTGGCAATTTTCGCGTACTTTTGGGGGGTGTCTTTGCAAGCTGACATCTCCAAGTTTGCGAAAAAGGTTCGGACAAGGTCAGGCCTGTGACCTTATTCGCAACATAATTGTCTGTTAGAGTCGAAAGTGAAAACAAACCAGCTTTTGTGCGTGGGGGCGAAGTTTTGTTTTTTCGTTAACGGAGCCCAAAGGTTTAGGACTGAAATTGCACCCTTTCCTTCTTTGCAGTAGGCAGACAAAATGGTTTTATTGCATAGTGGGAGGAAGATCCCATATATCCTCATATATCCTCACTTGAAAGCAAGCTCGTTTGGGTTGGATCTCTCCATTTTTACAGAACCAGCTGCTCTCCCCTTACGGCATAAAATTGGTCTTGTCGGCCGAGTTTTCGGTCGGCGTAGATACCGAAAACGCCGACTCAATCTACAGACCACGAAAAATTGGGGACGCTCTTAACTCTTCTCACGTAACCCCTTTTACACCCCCTGCCGGAGTCCACCCACTGTACGGTGAATAAGACAGAGAAAACTAGGGGGTTGAAATGGACAGAAGCTTCCTAAAAACCCCTTTTCCCTATGGCAACGCATCTGGCCGGTAAAGTTAGATTCCTCTTGCAAGAATTCACCCTTATTCTAAGCTTCCAAAGCTCCTCTTTCTCTTTTTCTCACTCATTTTTCCAATCCTTTTTCCACCAACGCAACCCCTTTTTTTCCCTTTCCGCATTTACGCCCTCAGCTGCGGTCGCTGCGATCCTTCCACCCCGGGGTGAATAAGCGGGGGTGGTTACGTAAAGTACTGTATAACTTGCCAGGTGATACAGAAGGTTATACGCTGCCATATACACCGATTACGGACGTATTATGGGATCTGTCATCTTGTTCCAAGGATCCAGTTTTCATTGTGGCCAGGACTTTATTACCATTCCGTGGATGTTGCTCGTTTTACTTAGTTTTAGCCCTTCGTTAGGAATTCCAATCCAGGAAAGTAAAGTTCACGGAGGGAGGGGAAAAGAACACTTAAAAAGGAGCCGTTCGCCTTGTTTCAGCGTATTCGTCAGATACTTACGAGGACGAAAACATCTTTTGCCCAGCACAACTACTGGTGTCATTTGGTCAATAGCGAAAAGTCGTTACAGACACCCTGGCATGTTTGTCAGTTTCTTCATTCTCCAGAGAAGAAGGCTTGTCGCCAACGGTCTCAATTTCACATGATCCTCGAGCCCTTTTCAGACGCGACCATGTGTCCTAATTTGCATGGCGAAGTCGCGGCTGTAGAGCGTAAGTGAATTTGCCTGACAATTTTCTCAAACTGTAGGCTACTAAGCCCCTTTGGCAAAAACGGCTGGCTTGTAACGCAACCAAAGGGATTGTATCTAAAAAGCTAGGATTAGCGATTTTGCATCTAGGTTCTTCGAGTTTGTGCACATCGGGAATTTTGATGTAAAAATGGTTGATCATATCATCAACAGGCGTCAACAATTAGCAAATGCCTACGCTAAAATTGGAATAAAAAGTGTTTCTTAGTTCTATGTTACAGTCCCGATTAGTTTTAGTATCGAGTCGTTTTATAGAGGAAAAAACTATGTCGAATATGTAACTTATTCCAAGTAATTTAAATTAGTTTAACCTTCTCTAACCCTACAAAACTAACTTTCCGTACCCGATCCATTGCCTGGAAATGCACGCGTGCTTTCCCAGTGGTTTTAGTTGTGTCTCTTGTCATCTCTAGTGTGCAAACAAACTGTATAAGCATGGAAATATTTTAAGCAGATGGAATAAGAGCACTGACGGGAGCTTTGAAACTAAAACGGTGAGAGGCCAAATAATGACAGTAACATAAAACTATCAAGTACTTAAAGATGCAAGTTTTCACAAATGACGTTACGGTTTACTTGGAAAAGAGTACGCATTTCGTAACTTTTCTTTCATGAAACTACGCTAAGTCACGGGCAAATTAAGCGTTTTATCCAACGACGTACACAATCGGACCTAATTTGTGAAGATAGTTACAGGAAGTCTTTTTTGGGGGGTCTCTGGCTGTCGTTCTGTTCGAAAGAAAAGAAAACGTGGCGGTTGTGATTAGGCCTAGAAAAGAGACAATGGAAGCGAACTTTTCCTCGTCGTAATTGCTTAATCGTACTGGAAATAAGCAACGCAGCACTGTGCTGTTTTGTAGGCTGTAAATAAGGCATAGAAGAGAGTGACATATGCCGAACAAAGGATTCAAGTAACAAACTTCTTCGACAGGGCTTAGTCAGGGAGGGCCCCGTGGGAGTGTTAATTGAGGTTGGTATAAGCTGTGTAAGGTGCGTCTAACAGGGTCTTCGAATGCGTGCGGAAGCATGCGCTGGTTGTAACGCGCAGCTCGTACCGTACAAGCAGCAGGAATGGTAAACTTGTGGAGGTGAAGGGAATGTCGAACTCCAAACTTGTAACAGCGAAAAGAAGAAAAGGGGGGGAACGCGAAGAGAAGACTTGCGTTGATCGATTTATGTGATCGTCGGACAAGGCGTTAGGGTTGAAACTGCGCCGATGCAAGTCCAAAAATTTCCCCCTTTTCTTGACCGGCGTGGTCACTTTTTCGAAATTGGGAAAGAAAGCTTTTTGAGATGTGCCGAACTATGTTAACCGGTTCGCTTTCATGTCAAATGACTCTGAGAGCAGATGGTCATTCTTTACTCTTTACTTCCCATCTTTTTTTCTTTTTTGCGTGCCAAATTTCACCAAATTTCTGTGAATCTTTGCGCCCCACCGCTGGGTTTTCAAATGGATTTTTTTCTGTCCTTTAACGCTTCCCCTCCTAAAAAAAGGAAAAACAGTCCCAAAAAGATATTGGAAGTGTCCTTGTACAAGAGCAAGTTTTTTTCAGACTTGTTAGGGATTCCCTCTGTAATTTTGACGTCACGGCTCGTGACGTAGCAGGTTTCTTCCTTTTTTTACGACATCCCCTCTTAAAAAAGTGAGGAACAAAAAAGTCGAGTTTCAATGGCAAAAGAGGGGGAAAGCTCCTCCTGTCCCGGGACTTCCCTTTTTTATGAAGTGCTACCGAAGATTTTTTCCCTGACGTAGCACGTGGCGGCCTTGTCATCTTTTTCCATACTCGTAAAAAAAACACCGAGTAGTAATTTATAGCCATTTTTCCGGGTATCTTTCCATTATTTTGTTTTTACAGTATCAATAGAAATTTATGTTACGTTTCCAAAAGTAATAATGAGATATGTAATTCATAGATTTGGACAATAAAATGTAATATTACGAACATTTTTCAAACTTTTTATCACCATGCGGAAATAGTAAATTTTAGTCATTTATGAGCATGATTGCCCGGGTTGTATGTTTTTGTAAAAATATTACTTTTGAAGGATGTAAGGGGGCAGATTTTTAGCAGCAAAGTGTAAAGCAATGGAAGCGTAAAGAAGATGAGCTAAGCAAGAGAGAAAATGAAAAAGGCGATAACAAGCAGGAATTGGGGTCAACGGTTTGCTGAAATAGGCTTGGAACTTGGTCGAGCTGCTGTGGGTAATTTCGTGGGTGGGAGGGATGTGGAAAGGGTGGGAGAGATAGTTGCGTAGGGGGGTTAGAATGGGGTAAAAAGAAAAAGGAAGGGGCCTTTAGGCTGAAGATTGCGCATTTCCCCAAGTCCAGCCCCTATTAGGCCTTCCATGCAAGACACACTCACACACACACACACACACGTACGTTTCTCGGGGAACATGTAAACAATTTCAGCCCTGAGGCCTCCCTGTACTCAGGCCGACTAGCTTGAGCGTATGAAACGAGTTTTGGGTAATTTAACGGATAAAAGTTTCCTTTGGCGTTTTCGAAGGCTAAGGAGGGGAAGAAAAGGTTCGTTCGGTGCGTTCGGTTATGCGAAAACCCCTTGGACTTGACAGGTTTTCTTTCCTGACCAGGGGAAAAGGAGAGGCACTGAATAACTCCCTTGATGACGATGTAGAAACGTGATTACACCCATAACGAGACGTTTAAGGCTCCCGTAGAAAATATCTCTGAAAGCGTAGACAGGGTGGAAGTCTTGATGACTGTGTGTGTGCCTGTGTATTGGACAAAGTGAGGAATCTGCGCGAAATTCGTTGACACTTAACTGGGGCTGCTGAACTGCAGAAAACGTGCCCCGTGGGGATTGGTTTGCGAATTCGGGCGCCCAAACTTTGCAACAATGGAAAGAAGGGTTTGCCATTTCAAACATACAGGTAGTCTCAGGAAAAGATGTATTCCAAAATTCTTTCATCGACTCTTGTAATAACTTACACACATGCTGAACAATATCGAGATAAAAAAAGCTTTTTGTGGGTATAGAAAATCGAAAAGGAAAAGAATCGGGGAGAAATGTTTACTTGGCTAAATTCTGTATCTCACTCGCCAACTATTTGAAGACCCAAAGCATGTTTTCCCCACTGAAAATCATCATTTTACACTGGCATCAGTATTATTTTTGGGGGGCAGAGGTCATACAGACCTTCTGATATCGTTCCAATGTTAGTAGATAAACAAGAACTATTACGTCATTTTCATACAATATTTTATTGTCCATCTGCGGCTTTTTAATCCAAAAAGTTTCATTTCAGAATCATAGAGGAATTGGCAAATTTCGGGCGTTATATACATATATTGGAATTTTGACTATGTCGAAGGGAATTTTGAAGTCTGCGCTGAACGGAGTGGGAGGTTCGGACATGAAATGTGTAAATTAACCACCGTAGCCAAGATGTTCAGTACCGAGTATGGAGGTGTTAGCTTCCTTTACCTTTCCTCTTAGCTCCCAAGTATAAATTCCTTTTTTTACGGACAATCTCCCTTTTGCCTGTTCAGTTTCCAAGGCCGTTTTCGTGTACGGCTGGTTGGAAAAATTTCGTCAGCGCCGAGCCGAGTAAGCATGTGAGCATATCATCATCGTCTAACCGTGTAAAGCTGCTGCGGTTCAGGTTCTCCAAAGATTATATAATAGGACACCGAACTGGTGTTTTTCATCCGAGGCCTACGGTATTGTAGACATAAAGATTATATGGTGAAAGTATACACTTGAAGAGCCTGTTTCTTTTTACACTTTCTCAAGGACGGGGTGTTTCAATAATGGATCAGCCGTCCAACTTCACTTTCTTGGTCTGGCTATTTCCCGTCCGCCAAAAGCACCAAGTTTGCGAATCCTCCATTTTTCCTCGCCTTAACCCCTTAGAACCTCGGGAGTTTAACGAACTCTCTGACTCTTCGCATCAGGCGGGCACAAGCCATAAAACAATTTACGCTTTAATGGCTTTGTTGTCGTAAGCCTCCCCCGACCTCGTTGAGCCCTTTTCTTCAAAGATTTTGAACCCTCTTGTCAGGAAGAACCCTTCCGTCAAAAACGTTCGCCAGGACATTTTGCCGAACTCAGCTACCCGTTAACTTCACCCTCCCCCCGAGGGCGGCAGAACTCTCAAGATGACACGGACTTTTATTGTGTTGTGTTTGTTCCGCCAACGTCCGGGCTACCAACACCTTTCTGGGTTGGCAAAGGTGGCCTCAAACCCCCAAACGCTATCTTAACCCATTTTGGCACAAGATTCGCCAAAAGTAGGGCGAAAAACCCTACACGTGACGTCACGGTATTCAGGAGTAGGCTTGGGAGCTTTCGGGGTTTTGGAGGCCTCTTAAAGAAAAGGGAGGCCCAAGTATTCGGGAAATGTAGGAAACCAGCCGATAATAGTTGCAAGGCTCCTTAAAAGTTGTTTTCGCTTTCCCCATCGCTAAAGACACGAAAAGGAGAGACAAAGCAGAGGAAAGAAGGGGGGAAAGAGAAAAGAGGCGTGGTATGTGAAGACTGTTTCATCCTCCCTCCCACCAAAATGGTGGGGGTTAGGGAACATGTGGGTGTCCCTCTTGTGTCTGTGCTACCTCTTGCGTGTATGTGTGTGTGCGGTGCAACGTCACCCACATATGCACTATAGGGAGCGAGAGGGTGGGAAAAGAGTGTATGGAACTTGGGTACACCCACCCCATGCGCCCCTTTTCTTTTGAAACCAGGCCTACTTTTGCGTGTACACGCTTAGCCAGCGAAGTTTCTATGCCTTCACCGAACGCTAGGATTCTTAGTTATCCTTGACTTACTCCAGTACCCTTGCCAATTTGCTTTCGCAATCTGGGAAGGACTCGACCTACTTCCTTGTTAGTTTGCTCGCTGCCGTTCGGGAAAACTTTACACTCACGGTGTTGCGTGGGTTAGCGATAACAAGTTGAGGTCTTCCACAGTGAACTAAGGGTTGCGGGAACGAGTGGTTATTTATGGTTGGAGTGCAGCAAGTGTGGTGAACTGATAGAGTCCGGTTTTGTCTCTTTTCCTCCTTTGGCTCACGACATTAGGCGCGCGAATTTACCGATGAAGCCCCGGAAAAACTGGCCAAATTGTTTGTAAGACACTGCAACTCACACTGAATCACAGTTGAAACGAGGGAACCCCTGGGAGTAGCGATGCTTTTAACTGCAGTTTAATCAGTGGACGGAGATTAGCTGCTCACTGTGCCCGTTGGCTGAAACTCCTCGAAAAAGCGCCTAGATGACAGTAGCACTGAATTGCGGATCCTGATGAAGTCCGTATACGCTAACATAGTGCAACAACATTTTCCACGCCAATCCAGGCACTCATAGCGAATATCTCCGCCCGCGCCGTTGTAGGTAAGTTTTACCATTTCCGAAGACTTTTTTTGGCCTTTTCGGTTCATTACTGAAACCCGAAATGCACGCAGTTGTGAGGCTCGGTCATTAGGGAGTGTGCAGGACTTTCTAAAAACCGGGAGGGTTTGTTGTTTTACCCTGGTTCCTTCCTGTCATTTGGTTAACATATTCACTAATGTTGTCAAGTATAGAAAAAAGTAGTAAATAACGTACAAGTTGTAAACGGAAAAACGGAGAGGAGTTCTAAGAGAAAGCTCTAAAACGCGATACAAAAATAATAACAGGGAAAATACCTATTTTTAAAAGTCAACATCGTAAATACTACCGTTGATATGTGCATACTTCTTTACTTTCTCCATATCCAACAGTTGAAAGTTGAATATTTTCGTGAACGAAAGCAAGGGCTATTTTGGAGTTGCTGTATGAAAGATAAGGACGTGTTGCGTTTGGAGCAGTCGGTGAAAGAGGGCGAAAGCTTTCTAAAACTACTGCACGAAATCTGCTATCGAATCTTCGCGTCCTTGATAGACATCATAGACAAGCACAAGTCGCACTCGTAAGCCGGTCCATCAGAATAACATAAATTACACCTCGTCACTAAAAGTAGAAGAAAAATATTGTGTCTTGCTTTCTTCCTGTTATTTAGAGCATATTAATGTTCAATATAAAGTTGCTACAGTTCCTCAATTTAAACATTGTTATTAATGTAAAACATAAAATTGTTATATCACCAACCTTAGGTAGTATTGAACGTTTGGAAAGTCTGACAAAAAATCGATGGTAGAGTAAAACTCATGCAGTTGTTCGGGCTGGAACGTGCTAAGCTCGCGACCATTCTCGATGTCTTTTAATACAAACGATCAGCATTCGGGGAAAGGGGACTTTTTTATATTTCTCGCTATGTTTTTTTCTATCATTCGAAGCTTTTTCGGAAAGGGAAAAAAAAAGTCCAAATCTGTGATTGTATATAACAACTCGTGCCGGGTGCAAAGCACAGCAAACTTATGGCGCACCATACTTTTTACCTTTGTAACAAACCAACGGTTGGCCAGCTTTGGCACTCAATTTTGGCTTCCCCCCTCCAAAAAACTAGGGGGTTCTTGTAAAAACGGGGGGTTGAAAAAGCGAAAAAAAAAATCATGACAATTGTGACGATTGCTTTACTTCTCTCCAACTGCTTGTATATATCTTTGCCCACGTGTACCATTGGTTACATATATAGAAAAGGGGGCCTTGGCATTGTATCTGTTGATTCGGGTAGAAAAGAAACCATAAGGGGGTGCCGAGTAAGTTTTTTTCCTCCACTTTTTGGATGGGGAAAACGAGAGACTAAGTTGTTGAAAAAGGAAGGGCTTAGAGCCAAAAAGGAGGTGACAGGCAGAAATATCGGCGTCCATTAAGCCCGCATTTTAGCTAAGGTTTTTGTCATTTTACCCTCGAAAACCTTTCAAAACTAGGAAGGTTAAAGCAGGGGTGCCGATAGGTGTGGTAAAAATGGGTGGATGGGGTAAAGACAAGAGTGGGGTGGGGTGGGGGGTCCAATTGTTGCACGTAAGGAAGCCTCCCCTGCCCTCCACGAATCCAATTGCTCGTGCCCCAAGAAGGAGCTGCTGTGGTTTTCTATTGAGACAGCGGTGGGAGCGCGTTTGGTTAAAAAACTCGAACCCTCTCCAAAAAACGAGCGCGTGTTGCCCAAAAAACGCCAGGAACCAATAGCCGTTCGAGGCTCAAAAGGGTGCGGGAAGCTAACCCTACCATAACTAAAAAAGGGGACTTCCCAGGGAACAAAAAGCTCCCGAACTCGTGCTTCCACTCGCTCGCAGCCCTTTTGGCTCCCCAAAAACAGGATACGCTAAACGCAACCATTGGCCAAGACGTTACGAACAGTTATGCCAGTCAGGCAACCCGTTTATCTAATCCTTTTTTGGTGGGGCACCTCCTACTCGTTAGGTCTAAAAATGGGCCCAAAACTACTGGCTGCCTGGCTTTTTAGCGTTCGCCTCACACGCGAAGCTCAACAGCGAGTCCTTAGTGTCCCAAGTGTCCCGTTGAAGTCGACGTCTTAGCTTCTCGTTCCGTTATTCCTTTACACGCGCTAAGGAAAAGTGAACAGATCGGAAATGTGCTCCAAGACAGTTTATAAGGGGCAGATAGGGTATTGCCACCATTGACGAAGGAGCGTTGGCGGAAAGTGTTGTTTTGCAGGTCGCTACATTTTGTGAAGTTTATCCTCTTCCACTTGTAAAAGGCCTCGGAAAACGTTGTTCGTGGACCGTAGTCATAAACTTTCCCTCTCTGTGTGGAGGATCGCGTTCAGCAAACCCTTTCTTTCCGTTAAACAATGGGCTATCCCTTGGAGCCAGCGTTTTATTACATGTTTGTTGTTCTTGTTGGAACTTTTGTCCAGCATCTTGAGCCTGGAGGTTCGTCATGCGTAGAAGGTTTAACGGTCTTGGGAAGGTTTAGGCGAATCGGAGACGCGTTTTACTCGCTCAAAGGTTTGTTAGGTCAGAAACCTGATTTGTCTGCGAGAAACGTTCGAAAAGTCGTTAGGCACCATGATGGGAATATGGAGTTAGGGGGAATAAATCGACTTGTATACATGTGACCCACTTGAGAAGTATATCACCCAAGTCAAAATGCATTGTTGGGGCCTGCCACGATTGCGTCAAGCAGACACCAACCCTACGCATTTGCTTGTTATTCTCTACCGTTCATAATCACAGGGAGAGAGAGCGAGAGCTGCATTCAGACATGTCAAACTTTCGTGCAACTCCCTCTTTTTTAACCCCGCCTAACCAACTTGCGTATGTGTGGATCCCTTCACCACCTGGACTTTGGAGGGCAACAATGCCATCTCGGAATATGTACGATTGTAGCATTGGTAAGACTTTTGAGGAAAGAAAAAAAAATAAGCGAGGAATGGAATCCCAAGCGACAGAATGATTGTGTCTCGCTCAACTCCAGCTTTTCGGAACTGGTATTGTCCAAACCGGCATTATATAGAGTGACGATTGGTTCCGGACGTGGATTGACATTTTCCTATAAGAGTTATTGGGGAAAATGGTTCTTTTGCTATGCAAGTCTTGTGTGTTGTTGAGTAGTTATATGCTGATGTCAAGGAGGGGTTCGGGTTTTTAACTGAATCTAAGGGGGAGTTGTCCTCGGCTTGATGGTTGGGGAATGATGTGAGTGGCAGGCCACTACAGATGCCCCCAACCAGAGCACAAGAATAGAAACTATTCACTACGCAAGATAAACTTCCATACGCTTCTTCCGCGCCTTGTTTCTAACAGAGGGGCAAGAATACGAGAAACTCGAAAAAGAATGAAGCCTAGGAAGAAAAAAGTCACTCGATGAAAGCCAACGTACTTTCTTCACCCTGTCCAAATGTTTAGAAGCAGAGGAGCCAAAGTTCCATTGTTGGTTACGTTCAGACCCACGTAACTTAACGATGATGATGATGGTGCTGGTAGCGTTCAAAGAACCGTACGAAGCCAAGCCGGCCGAGCGAATATGCGCAAACACTTCCGCTCATTAACCTCAATGCGTTTTCCAAGGGGAAAAAGATGAGCGAACCATTAACTTTTACCCGAAAAACTCTTCAAGACTCAAATTTCTCGAGGGGTTTGAGTCGAGATTGCATCCCGAGGAGCCTTCTGCGCGCCAGCCACATGACAGTATTCATTGTTGGTACATGTCAAGCTGGTGAAAAGCTGCGAATAAGTTTGTCTTGTAGACTTTTGTCTAAAGCCTCGTTCAACGAACGTTTTTCCCAGGGCTATATCGAGGTTTAGGGTTGCATTTCGGCGCTTTTCCTATGCCTAATGTCAAAGGGGGAACATGCAAAATGTGACCCATGAATTGGGTAAGGGATAGAAGACGATTGTGTCCTCTTCCACGGCACAGGGGTGGGGATTTTGGATTTGTACTCGTATCAAATAGCCTTTCCATATATAGAGAATTTTCGAATATTCAATTTTCCCCGGTTCTTCCCAAAAATTCAATTCCCAGGCTCTTATTCTACACATAACCCCATAGTTGTGGATTTATAACCCTGCCTCGACAACTTTATTCCTTTTTCTCCCTAACTCTTTCGACAAAGAGAAACAGTTACATCCAAAACGCTACAACTTTTCATTCTCAAACTTACAACGCAATATTCCACCAACCTTCCACGGACCTTTAGAACACTTTCGTAAATTGAGTCGTTTTCCTTGGCTCCCCGTACTTCCGTTCTGCGAGGTCTTAAACTCTTACGTAGGCAAGACAGTAAAATTATTAACGTGAGACTTTTTAATTTTCTTTTTAGTAAATATGTAAAATCACTTTTTTTGTAGGGATGTTTCTCAAATAGTTCCCTAGCATTAGTTAATCGGCGATAAAAAAATATGTGGCCGAAGATGGATGGAAGGCTTCAGCAGTATTCGCAGATCCTATCTGTGCACTGTTAAGGTTTGCCGATTTTTGTTTCAGTCGACATGACGCCATTGTTGTGTAGCGTTACCTAGGAATGCCAATTCTTTCTTTTCCTTGACCAATTCTATTTCCCACGCTGGACGTGTACAGACACCTAGACCTAAATACAAAATCCTCCCACCCCGCCCGCAAACGACCAGTTGCTCATATAAAGCCCCCCCTATCTTTTCTCTTTGAAGAGAGATTGTTGGTATCGGTCAGGCTGTTTTGTTCGCTTTTCGGGCGACTCTGATTTTGCAGACCCAACCGTATTCAGCAACGTATACAACATTGATACCGATCCTCTGTGCTCTTGTGTGGGCCGCAGGTTGTCCAGAGGGGGGTTAAAAACTGCTCTAAGAGCGCATGTCCCAACTTTTCTAACGATCTGTGGTGGTCATTCACAGCGCGCTGCGTTGTTTGTCCTCGCAACACGGAGCTCGAACCTTTCTTTCATGCGTTTGCGTGACCGAAATGCGTCCTCTGAAACCCCTAGTTACTCAGCAATTCCTAATCGTCGGACGTTGATGAATCTGACGCTACTGAGTGGTACACTCCCCCCAATCCCAAGCCTTTCGGTCGCCCCCTCCTTTTTCTTATCGCTCGCCCAATGAGTATGGACACAACCCAACTTGGTGTGGTGTAGGTGACATGACCAAACATGCGTTTGGGGGCCTGAATCCAGAAAAAGGGTTGACGCATATGCAAGATGCCTCATAATTCAACTCAAAAGACTTAACGTGTCCAGGCGGGGGCATGCGCGTGGGGAAACATGGGGGGGGGGTCAAGGGGGGGACCTAATTCCAAAGGTAGACTACTCGCATGTGTGCTCATTGTGCTCACTTGGCCGTCTTTTTCTCTTTCTCATTCGTCTTGTTCAGTAAATAGGAAAGGTTCAACGGCCGAAGGCTCAGTGCGGCGTCTTGTCAGGCAGAGAAGGATAGATGGAAATGTTGCGTTCGCGGCTGGCCTTGGGAATTGCCAAATGTCTTAGGCCTGAGATAGCTTGGGCCTCTTTCAAACGATGGAGTGGGGCTTAGGAGGGGGTTGCGAAATGTGCCTCGTAAGAGCCTTGACGCTCAACTTGTATAGTCAAAGAACACATCCCTTACCTTTGCCTTAATGTTACCCCTATGGAAGAGTAACGTTTGATAAGAACAGAGCGCTGGCTCAAGTATAAGGTGATCTTTTACCTCAGAATTTACAGCACGATAAGTCATAGTCGAAAGAGCACATTACGAAGGTTGTGGGGTACTCGCTATTGTAGTGTGGTTTGCATACATTTATCTTTACTTTATCCCTCCCCCAATTTTCCAAGATGTAGGGTATAGCGATCGCATTGCGCAAGGAGTGAGTACCCCAATTCGAGTGGAATTTCTTAAATACGGTAAAGGTATCGCGTTCAAGATCTTTGAAACTTCACTAGTTTCCGTTACATTAGGGTCGAAAGGGGGGGGTTCATGGCACGCCTCGTATTCAGAACGCAACATGTCTAAATATCATGTGATGGATGAGGGATCGAGCATCCCACACAACAAAAGCCTTGAGAAAGAAACCTTTACATATTTGCTTTGTGGTCGCCTTCTTTAGTTTCAAATATTCTTTCCTTTTTTTACTTTTTTCTCCGTCTCGGGGGGTTCTTTTTCTCCCCCACATGACCAACTCTTCCAGTCCCAAGTCGTAAAAAAAGTTCTTCTGGTGGATCTCTTTTATACATAGTGGTACTAATATATTATAAATGTGGTACTGGGAAAAGTGCAATTTTATAGCTTGAGCGTTTGGATAGTGTGCGCTCTTTTTTTGGGGGGGTTCTTATTGAAAGCATAACGTAAGCTTACTATTGGTCGTTTCCGTGCAAGTAACCCCTTAAAGGCCTCCTCCCCCCTTTGATGCTTCGACTACTAGTCGTAGTAAGCATGTATACACACAGGAGCATGCATTGGATGGGATATACCGAGCTATGGGTAAAAAGGGGGCGCGATGGTAATGAAATGGACAATGGACAATAGCTTATATTCTATTATATATGGCTAGAACATGGACATAAAGGGGGAACGGGAGGAAAAAAAGGGAAGTACTAGCCAGAGGATCGATGGTGTATGCAATAGCGATAGAATATGGGGAAATTGGACGTGTTAGATCGTTACTTTATTACTACTCCGCGCATATACGTTTCCCCCCCCCCCCCTTTTTTGTACCTTTGCGACCAGAACATCAGTACCCAGATAATCAGCTGCTATTGGTCCCCTACCTCGAGTTATGCAAATGAGAGCCGTTTTGGGGAGCTTCCATGCCGCATGGTAGGTGGTTTTTGGGGCGGCCGAAAAAGAGGTTTCGCTCTTTTGTACGAGCGTTGAGGTCTCTGACAACAGTCCGCGTTTGGATAACAGATAGCAGCAATCTTATCTATTTGTTAGGAAGGAAACGTTGCCCAATGCTTCAGATAGGAAAATCTTAGTTTCACAACTCCAAACTTGTCAGACTATGGTTTCTCGGCTAGGGGAACTATAGGAAGTGAGCCCGAAGTTCCTACTAACGAATGATGTTGCAGTCGAGCTTGAGATAGTTCCGGTGTTGTGATCCTGAGCTAAAAGAGTACTAGAAGAAAAGAGGGTCAGTTTAGTCTTGTCCAATTTCGTTGGCAATACTGTATGAGTATAGATTTTTTTTCTGAACGAGGGGGAGTTTTTAAGGAACAGGAGAGATCCGCTGTCGCCACGTGCCGACAATCTCATCCATCTTCTTGACTTGAAAATCTCTTTCTTTTTTGCCTCTCTTTTTACAAGTGTGTAGTCAAATCTCGCGTAATTCATAGAAGACCGCGAGCTCTTGCAAGAAACCCATAAGGGCTTTTCGTTCTTTTCTGACAGATTTCCTCTTAAGAAAATGTTGTGGACGCCGGTCGATGGCATGTTAAAAAAAAGAAGAGAAGTAAGGAAGAAACGAAAAAGTAACGTCTTGGTTGCTTTGCTGATATAAAAACGAATGAATCAACCCTTTTTTGCGTCAGAAAGTTGTTTACCCTCTTCGGATTGGGCAAGAGCTTAAGGTCCGCCCTTGGGTTGTTTTTTTCCTACGATTCACCTTTCCTAACGTTTGATAAGGGAAAAAAGATTCCGCTTTTTCGTTCGGATCCGGCAACGCAGTTAGGGCACGGAATAGAAGGGACCAGCTAAGAAAGCTCGGAAGGCCAAGAAGGAGCAGCTCCACACCCTATTGAAATCCAGCACTCGTACAGCGGTGTTGGGGGACCAATTTTTTGGGGGACATTCGGGTGAAGGGACAGTAGTCGGTGGCGCGCTGGGTGCGAGGAAGGACATGTGTCTAACGCGTGCGGAACGCAAGTTGTGTTAGGACAGTGCTCTTTTATGGAATTTATGTCCAGTGAGTCAACACAAGCAAAAAAAGACCCTTCAAAGTTCGAGAAAAACTCCCCTCAATTTAGTGTGTATTTTTTAACCTCACGTTACAACCAAAGTAAAAAAAATGTTGTGACAGTTTTACTCGAAATGGTTGGAAATAACTGAATGAACCGGTGAACAGTTTGGGTGACGAGTTTTTGCTTTCGAGGAAAACAAGGAACACGAGGTCGATGAGAAGTTAAAAGGATTTATTTCGCAAAAGTTGGTTCTATTCAGTTTGTGCTGATAAAAACGCTGAAGTGCAGTGCATTCTTGTAACGTTTAACTCAAAAAACCACAATTTGATGGCCGTGTGCTTATCAGGGTCCTCATGTGGACCAACGTCCGGTAAATAAAATGATTTGCCTCTCTTTAAGATTACTCGAATGGAAATTGCGGGTTGCTTCACCAGAAATGATATCTGAAACAAAGAAATTTCCTAACAAGAATTTTCCTGCTTAAGGCTATCGCAGGAAATCCGTAAAAAGATAAAACTCGGTTAGTAAAATAAGTCTAATTTAAACTGTTCTTTTCCTCTTGGTATGAAGGTGTGAAAGCGGGCGGTACCGGCTGCGGAATGAAGGAAGGGCCAGAAAGCGATGGCGCGCTCCGCCGAACGACCCCGATCAACCCTTCCACAGGCGGCTCCGAGAAGAGCCTCAGCGCGGCTCCATCGGGGCTAGGAGTGGGAGGTGGGTCCGGCTCGCAGTCTTCACCGCCGACCATTACTGCTCACGTCCAGAGTAGCGGTAACCACGGCCAGTATTCGCCGTTACCGGCCGCGCTGTTCGCGTCACAACACCACCAAGCTGTGGCTGCAGGTTTGTTCGGTGCCAGCATGGGTCTTGGCCCGGCTAGCTTACCTCTCCCCGCGCTGATGGCCAGTCTCCAGGCCGCAGCAGCGGGTGTTTTACCTCTGTCTTTGCATCCGGGCTCCAATCTTTCTTCTCTCCTCGCGGGCCACGGGGGACAAAATTTGAGTTATCCTTTCCCGATGTCCCAACAAGAGGCGCTTTTGACGTGGTCCAAATTGGCTCAGTCCAGTGCGGCCCATGCTCGGAACATGGCGTCCTCCCCGGTCACGGGCGGCAACTTGAATCTAAACAACTTGGGGCAACACCACCACTCGTCCCAACACTCCCCGAGCTCCAAGAACTTCTTGGACTTACCAGGCCCCCTGGGGCTCCAAAAGGACGAGAAAGAGCGTAGCATTAATCGATCAGACGTTGGCGTGGGCAAACCGGTGACGACCCGTGTCCGGAAGTCCAATAAAGCCAGCCTCAGTAGCCGTAAAGAGAGTAGCAGTATCGAACGGGAGAAAATGGACCTGGTCAAGGAGCTGGTGGACGGCAAGGGGACGCGCGAGCGGCGAAACAGTAGCGGCGTGGAACTTATTACCCGGGAGGCCCCATCGCCCACCGACACGGCCTCCCCACCGTCCAACGGCAGTAGCTGTGGGAAATCGGCTGAGTCCTCGGGTCGCAAAACACGGGGAGGAGTGGATCCGTCGCGGGACAAGGTCTTTTCGTGTTCGATTTGCCATCGGACTTTCGGGTATAAGCACGTCTTACAAAATCACGAACGGACGCACACGGGTGAGAAACCGTTCGAGTGCAAGCAGTGTGGGAAGCGCTTTACGCGTGACCATCATCTGAAAACTCACATGCGACTCCATACCGGCGAAAAGCCTTACAACTGCACGCACTGCGACCGGCAGTTTGTCCAAGTGGCCAACTTACGCCGGCACCTCCGAGTCCACACCGGCGAGCGACCCTACGCCTGCGAGTTGTGCACCTCCCGGTTCTCCGACTCGAACCAGCTCAAAGCCCACATGCTCATCCATAAAGGCGAAAAACCCTTTGGTTGCGAGCGGTGCTCGGGTCGGTTCCGGCGACGGCACCACCTCATGCACCACAAGTGCCCGAAGGACGATTGCGACACCATCTCCACCACCTCGACCAACCATAGCCGACGTAAGCGTAATAACCTGGGCCTCTTAACCGGAGAGAAAGCGGACGATTTGATGGATGCTGATGACGAGCCGCCCCAGACACCTTCCAGTTATAGTCTGGAGGATGAGTTGATGGATTTGCATGACGAAGAGCTGGAAGAGAACGAGGAATTACAGCGATACGGGGTACGGAATAACCGCACCTCCCGGCCAAACACCGGCGAGTATGGCAGTATGCTGTCGTCGCTGGACATGACGCCGCAGCGGGCCAGTGAAACGACTTCGGTCCATCTCTTGGCAGAGATCCACACCCAGCATGATCAACAGCAGCAGAAACGCGGTCGCAAACCCCGTGAAACCAGAAGAGTCATTCGCATTCCAGGCCATCCTTCCAGTACCGTCGTCACCCCTCCCGATCATCATCTCCATCGCCTGAGTCCCTACCCCTTACCCTCCCACACGGAACAGACCGAGCCCGAAGATTTGTCGGTGATGACTCGCCCGCGTTTAGCGCGCAACCTGGGTGCTTTGGTCATGAAAGCTCCGTTAAGTGTCCGGAGTCGGCAATCGGACGACGAGGACGAGTCCGATGACGCTTAAAACAATTCAGTGAATTTCACACACAAATATATATCCAAGAACGCGTCCAGGGATCTTGGCATACGGGTATTCAAAACAAAACAAAATAGACTGTTGAGATAAGCAACTCGCTTTCGTTCGCCGGTGTGTTAAAAGTTAACTGCAACAAATTCCTCTTCCTCCCCATATGTTATCCCCCGAAAAAGAAACGAGGCTTATACCGGTGCTTTCTACAAAAGGATATAAGCATTAAGCAGACGGGCAATGAGTACACGCCCCAGCGCTCCTATTCAGGGATTTAAGACTTTTTTTTTTTGAGGGTATGCTACTGTCTTCATGAGTCGAAGATTTCCTTTCAAAATCCATTTTCGAATGTTGGTGACCTTCAAAAGCCCTTGGACAAAAACGGGTAGAAAATTTTTCCTAAAAGAAGGTAATTTTTGCGCCTTTCCCCTCTTTCCGTTCAATCTCGGCTCGTGTGGATTTTTCGACCTCGCGGAATCCGGTGGCAGTAGAAATAATTGACTTGAAGCTGATATACCTCAGTGCAAATGTTTCAGTACCTTCGAAGAGGAAGGGAAAAGATACTTCAAAAATCTGCTCATATAACATGTGTGTGGGATCGACCTTTTTTTCTGCTCCTGCCTTAATAGACATCAACTACCGACACAGGGCACTTTGTTTTACAAGAAGGGACCAAAAGCAATTGTTGGCGAATTTTGAGAAAGTAGAAGAAGACAAGCGACAAGAACCTTTTGGCGTCTTTTCAGTATTGGGTACTTAGCCTCTCTTTTCCTTACTCCCCTCCTCCGGATGACAACCATAAAGTATATCGGCTCACTTTTCAAACTCGGGCCTCCAGAAGGGGAAAAAAAACAAAATTCCGAGCAGGCTCCGTTTTCGCAACGGACATCAGGTATACCCGAAATCTCGTTGGGAGTTCCGCAGCCTTCGTTAGTTCCGATAACGTTGCTCGTTTTCACGTCGTTCCCATCCCCTCCCCAAAGAGAGGGATGCGAAAACCTCTGCTGATCATACGTGAAAAGTTCAAGCTTGTGCCCTTCCCTATTATGTTTCCCCAGTTTCGAACCATTGGCTGCCCCCAAAGCGCCAAGAATTGACCGTAGCACCCTCTCCCGTGCCCATCTCAAGCGGGTCGAAAAGGTCGCAAGTTATGCAACGGTTTCGACTAACTGACCTGAAGCGAATGCACGAAATACTTGAGCTACCTATGTGTTTGTTCCCCTTTTGTGGTCCACATATCTCCCCCTTTACCCCCATTATCCTTGTCAGGTAAAAACTGCCAAGTTATTGCAACTGTGCGAGTCAGCAAGCACCACGAAATTGGTGAGGGACAAAAGGGGGGGGGGGTACCATCGTTCCACCGTTGGGGTACATTGTTGAAACCCTGCAAAAATCTCCCCAGTCACTGTCGGAGAAGACTTGCGTTCGCCCTCGGGATGTTTGTTACGTTACGGCTCCTTGCGCTTTGGAAAATTGGCCTCCCCCAAGAACCTTGTTCATGCAGGTAAAACCAAGAACCATTAAGAAGAAGAGTCTCCGTTCCCATACCTTCCGAAGACGCTCAGAAGAACAGTTCCCAAAAGTTTCCAGTTTACACCCTGCTGCTCCATTGTCCCTTCTCTTCCACACAACGTGCACATACACATACGCAATATGGTATCATTAATTTCTTCAACCTGACCCAAAGTCCAAGAAACGGTTAGAAAGCTTTTCACCATTACGCCACACATTCACCCTCTGGGAAAATCTTCTTAAGCCCCCTCCAACACCCTCCTTACCTCCCTCCGTCGAGAAATTCACCTTTCAAGGAAGCCTGAAGATCTGTCGTAGCGAAGAAGAAGAAAAAAAGTTCCTATATGCCCGTGCTTCCACGTTTGGGTATTCCTGTATCTTCCTCCATTGTATCACCTCTTCTGGCCCGATTGGGTGAACTCGAAATTTGGCCTGTCTTGCGTTCACACCTAAAAGTTCCTTAGCGAAGTACTTCCGTTTCCTAACTTAAAGACAAAGTTGCGCAAATTTTCTACAACATTGCAGAAAAACAGAATCGTGTCTGGAAACTCTTATGGTGGCACTTTGAACTTCGTAACCCTCCCCCATAACATCCCTCGTTCCAGCAAGAAAGAAAGAAGAAGAGGGAGGAAGGTTTTCTCTTCCGTGAATAACTTGGGTCCCGGGGTGGCTCGGACCCCGGGGTAATTTGTCATTGTCCACATAGTTCATCAACGTCAAGCCCAGTGACACTTTTTCGCTTTTGCCCTCTCCCAATTCTCCACCAACGCTTGTTCGCCCTCCTCATTGCAGCACTCAATTCTCTTTTTCCCAGTCCCTCCACCAGCGCCCCCTTTTTTGTCGTTATTACCACACACACACACACATACATCCACATCTCGGCTTTTCTCCACCGAGTGTATGCGAAAAAGATGTTGCAAGTCATTTTGGTTCCATGGAAGAAAACCGAAAACTATTCAGCAGTTTCCGAAACCCAGTGACGCTTTATCCTGCCCCGAAGAGAAGAAAAGCAAAACTGCCACGATAATTGACTTCGGAAAAGATGTCCTACAAAGAAGAAAAATGAATCAATTGGCACATCCGGGTTAGTTCCGACGTTGATTCCAGCGTGGGTTGTTTTTATTGTCTCAGCCCCCCTTTTGTGTTTTTCAGTTTCATTGAAAACAAGTTCCTCATAAGATTACGTTTTACGGGTATTAGCAAAGTCTCTATTGAGAAAACGAAGCAAGAGAGGTTCAAACATGTGAGAATTTAGTAATTATGTTAAATGTACACTGCGTTCGATGGGTAGCACATTTGTAAAGGAGGGAATTCATTTCGTATGTGAATAGTTAGAGAGATAGAGTAGGCATTAGAAATTTGAGCCAATACGCTCTAGACATTGTTTTATTAGTTCATGTAAACAAGTTCGCGTTGAAATCAACGTGACCCAGAGATGAAAGCCACCGGTGATGCATGCGGAAACAGGGTCCTTGTTAATTAACAAGTTTTTAGATAAACCGGTATATCTTCATTCTTTGGAATTTTTGAAAGAGTGCATTTTTTATCATGTTCATAGCTTAGCGTTAGCTTTTGTTTTTTGAACGAGTAGGTTAAAACCGAATTCCAGTTAATTCCGGGGAAGGGGAAGTTGGGAGATCTTTTGGCAACAAGATCCTTAGGAAACTTTCCTCGTTGATTTGGTGCGAACCACTTGAGCTCAAGCTTTGACCCAGTGACCAATCTTTTTTTTGGAACCTTATCCTTCCGGTGCATGACGCGCAGTTTTGCGCATCGAGCGCAGAACTAGAGCGGTGCCTGTGGTCGGCCATTAGCGTTGTCGCGAAAAGAGAACCACGCCCCCTACCCCCGGAGAAGTTCGAAGCAGTTTTCAAGTTATTCTACTGTTAGATTGTAACTTTGGGGCAGAAAAATTTACCCGTCTTGCGCGTATGTTTGGTTTGTATGCTTTGGGAATGTTTGCATGGACGTCTTCATTTTTATTTGTTTGGTTTTATTTGGTGTCTTGGAGCGTTTTCACGCGTAACAAGATTGATGCGTTGCTTCTCGCACACGTATCTTGTCATTTTACAGGGTTTGAAAATCACGTCAGGGTTTTAAGTTCATTTTTGATGTTTTGCCTTAGTTTTCTATTTTATTTTTTACAGTACTCCTTTTGTTAGTGTTTGTTCCACCAGACTCGGCCAAGTTGTTACTTATAAAAAAGCGTATTTTGAAACCCCATTGCGACAGAAACACCACTTGTAAAAACCGCCTTTGTTGACACGTCGTTTATATGCTAATTTACCCTAGCTTGATTTCAACCGTGATAACGTTAAACCTAGTGCGAATAAGGGGGAATTCCCGTGAGAGAACCTCATTAATTCACGCTTATTTGTTCGCGGCGAACGAGTTATGAAAGACAGGTCAAAGGGAGGCCGGTTAAGGCTCTTGCATGGAATGATATGCAAATTAAGCCCACGTGCCCCCAGGAATGAAAGGGGTGGCAAGTTGGAAGGGGAGACATGGTTCTACCAAAAATTTTCGGAAGTGCAGTTGAAAAAGCCACCTGTTTCCCAACTACTGACATCTCTATCATGAAAACATTCTTCCTTTTTTGAGACTTTTTTTGGAGGATAAAAAAATAGTTTCTTTTGTATCCCGTAAAAAATCCGCTCTGTGTATGTTTTTAACCCCTGCGACGAGGATCATGATACATAAAAAACTAGCCGCATTGTGTCGAACTATAAATAGGCGCTCGTGGCCTACCAATTTTCCTTCAACTTCCCTCCCTTGATCTCCACACACACACACACGCGCGCGCTTTTTCTTTTTGCTCTCGTGGAGCTTTTTTAGGGGATCTTTTGACTCCCTTTTTCCCTAAAAAAAGTCTGTCTGGACTTTTTTCTGGGTGTTTACTACCTGGAAAAGCATGTGCTACCGTAACATCTTCTCCCCCTAACCGATACATTTTTTATTATAAAAAATGGACGACAAAAGAGCCACGCGTGGATTAAGTAACGCACATCCCCTCTGAAGGGAAAGAGCCACCTGCTAAAAAAGCTACCTTCTTTTTCCCTCGTTTTTTTATTTTATTCATTCTTTCTTAATAGCTTCTTAAGTTGTTCTCTATTTTTAAAATGTCACTCTTGCTACTCTCTTGAAAAAAATTACATACTTTTCGTAACATAAGCAACACAACCACATGTTTCGCAAAGAAAAAAAATACTTTTTTGAAGGCTGTCGAAAATACCACTGTGTCTTTGTCATGAAACTTCCCTTTCGGCTTTTTTTTAACGCTGGGCCTAGGACGTCTTTTTTAGAGTTGTTCCAGTTGTAAGTCTAGCTGATGTAAAAAGCCATTTCAATTTGGAGCGAGAACGGCGGTGACATTGTAACTTTTATGGCTTATGGCTTTAACCCTTCACGGAAATTTTCACAGTTCTTTGACAAAAAAGAAGGAATCTCCAAAGGGGTGGAGCCGTTCCCCTTGCCGGGCTAAAGCTCGACACAGAAGGTTTTCCCCTGTAAGGAAACCGAAGAATTCTTCAGCATCTCTGTACCAGAAGTTAGAGCCAAAGCCAGTGGGGGATAAAAGAGTTTTACGTCGGTTTTGTCCAACTTGAACCCCCCGGTACCTCAAGCTCTTGTTATAAAACGGCGAAAAAGGGAGGTCGCTGCCTTTTTGGGTTCAGGATTTTTATGGCTAATGGCTGAAACGTTTAGGATAACGGCAATTGAGTTAGCCACAAATCAGCATAACTTTCAAAGTTTGGGACACTTCGATTTTTTTGTCTGTTTTTTTCCTTATCGTTTCTGGTCAAGGTTTAAAGATCCACCACCCTTTGACAAAAAAGGGTGGACTCTTTTTAACCCTCCGTTGAAAGCGAGAACCCCTAGGAAAAAAAAAGATCAGGCTAACCCTCTCTCCCCTTCTTCGTTTTTCATCTTCGTTCTTTTTTATGTTTTATACCACCCCGAGAAGAAGTAGGAAGCACTGTAAAAAAACGGGGTGAAGTAAAGGGGAGAAAAAAATCAATAGTAACTGACGCAGGTCTACTTCCCTACAGAATATGTTTTACTTTTTCATTTTTATTAAGAGTTAAGCTGCAAACCCTTCGGAAACGTTCCTTCTTTCTACTACAGCTATACGAGTGATTTTGTTAGTTTTTCACCCTTCCCATGCCTGGCTATTGATCGTTAAGGACTTTTCTGACACGTTCCCCCTTTTTTTTCGTCATTGGTGACCAATTATTTTAGTGTATCCTGTAAGTTTTTCAAAATAGGGGCCAGCAATTGTCTCATAAAATTAGAAACAGTCCCTCCTCTGTGCACTCTCAATTCATTTGCTGTTTCGAGGGAGAAGGGGAGAATGGGCAAAATAACGTGGAGGGTTAAAAATGAAGAGGAAATTGTTTCTCCCCCGCGGTATACTTCTCACGCGCCAACAAGACAAGTCACGCTATTTTGGGGGTAAAAAAAAAGAACGCGTGAAATGACCATTGGGTGACAGTATCGTTCGTTTGACGTTGCCTGGCTCTGTTGCGATGACGATTCTTCGTGGCTTATATTAAAAACATACACAGATCCACCCGAAGTCCAACGTAAATGTTTATATTACATATTAAGAAAGGTTCAATTTGAAAGAAACAACGCCAATACATGCTCGAGCACATAGCATAGTATACAAGTTATTAAATTTTCACTGTTGACCGGAAAAAGTTAGGAAGAGATGACAGGGGGAAAAGATCAAGTTCCAAGTCAGGTTGACAGAGGAAGGCAAAAATCGATAAGCAAACTCGTGAAGGTAGCGCGATTTTTTAAATTTTTATTTTACAAGAATTCAATGTTCTTCGAAGTAACGGAAACGAAATCAAATAGTAAATAGGCCGAATTCGATAAGGAATGTTCCTTTTCCTCAGTCCTGTGGAAATTTTAGCACGATATTTACCTTTGCGGAATGTTAAGCTTCAAAAGATCTCAGAAGCTGCACAGAATAGTCAACAACTTTCGATTTTTCTAGAGGTACTCCGAGAGTTATCATCGTTTGCACGTTGAGCTGTATAAAAGCTTCACGTGTGTTGTTAAAGTTGAAGTTTGAAGGGCACGTATTCCAAAGTGCTCACTATTCAGCGAAAACACGAAGAAAATGACTTAGAGTTTTTCCAGTGCGTATTTTTTTAGAACTATTCGTATATCTAAATGTGGAGGAACGCCGTGGTTTCTTTATCGTAAATCTCAGGTATGAGGCTCAGGTATAAATCTCGTGTTTATGTTTCGCTTATGGCTGTAGATATAGCCGAGCAGAAGGGAAATTTAAGGTGTTTTTACGGTGTGGAAAACTGCGAGTTTTGCGTTACTACCGCTGTGGCAGGGATTCAGAAAGCGCTTTTTAATTAGTACGCGATCACTGGAATGAAATTGCGTTCGGGATATGTCTATCCCGAACGGTGTATCCCGTGTCTGGTGTTAGCAAACAACATTTTTATGCTTTCCAAGTTTTCAAAAGTGATCGGATCTTAATGGGCGGATGAATGAGGGGATTAACACTCCATGAGGAATAATCCTGCATTTTCAGTGCATGCGAGGTTTAAAGTTCCGTTCATGTTTTTTGAGTTTCCGATTATGGAAACTGTGAAGAACTTTTTTTTCTAATTTAAAGACATCAGCCCAAACATGTTCAGCGAGAATGTTTCGTCACCGTTAAATTTTATAGAATTAAAATATAATTACGAAACTTAGGGAATCTGACCAATCCAAAATTTTTGAGACATGTCAAAATTTTTTAAAGGAACGCCTACCTCCTAAAAGTGTTTTTATTTATGTAGTTAATGGGAAAAGCCCCTGATTTTGCCTACCCGTAACGCGTGAAAACAGGGATGAGTGATGTGTATTTTGTTTATTTTTTGTAAGTTGATTTCTCCCAGTTCAGGGCGGGGGTTCATGAAAAGCTTGCCCAATTCATAACCGATTCGTTTAATTTGCGTCAGAGGGGAAAATATTGTGAATTTTAAGAAATTTTGGGCTTTGTTGCGTCGTAAATGTACATGATGGTTATGGTTGTGCCGTTTTTGCGTCCCTTGTTTTCTTATTGCCTGAGCGTAATTTCCACCTGTTTAGGTGTGTGTTTGAATGTGTTAACTGAATGTGTGAGTATGGAATTTGAACGAGTAACTTCGTTTTATGCCCGACGAGAAACGAAGACTTGAACGACTTTGACAAAGCGATTTTTGTACAGATTTTACTTTACGGGGATGGAGAAAAGAAAACATGTCCTTTCAAGGGCTGTTGTGCTCAATAATCAAAAAATTTGATGTTGGAATTTAGGCATTAATTGTTTGTGTTGTTTAACAAAAAATTATTTCACCTAGTCTTCTTTTTTTTTCTTCCTACAATAATCGACACTGCTCTTAACTGCCGAAACCTTTTTTCCTGCCACCCAATCTTTTCCTACTGTATAGTTAACAGAAAGTAATTTCTTGCCCCTCGTGTAATTCCTGCCCAATGGTCCAACCCGCTAGAAAAGAAATATTCAAAGTTACAAAGGTAACTTGTGGATGTCTGTGAACTTCTTATGCTACCTCATTGTGTAAAACCAGATTGTAATCGTTTTGTGAAAACATGACCTAATGGTTCACACCAACCTTTTAAAAAACCTCAAGTGAAGCATCATTATACCTCAATGAAAGCGACAAGCCTTGGCTAAACAGAAATTTTAACTCTTTTGGGTGCCGCGAAAGTCGAAACGGAGGGGAACACATGTATTATTTTCCGTGTTCTGTAAACTTTTGCAGGGTTCAGCCCATAACCAATCCGATAGAAAATCTCTTGGGCACATTTGTACATCGTATTTGGTCATTTTAAAATATACGCCTCTCTCGTATAAAAAACGTCTACCTTTCAATTTAATCATCAATTCTTCGCAGATTTGCAAAAACCGCTCCCTTCAGAATCGGATTCAAAAGCTGCAGTGTAAGGATCATGTGTGGATTTTAAGACGGCTGTTTTGTTCTAATATAACAATTCATATTTAATAATTTACTTTTCAGAATTTCTATGCAATTTTAATTTCCGCTTTTCGTTTAAAATCCTTAGACAGCTACAGCATATTTGTATAGAGTGTGAAGCCGGCGTAGCTTGTCGCCTATTTCCGAATATTATTGACACCCACAGATCAACAATTTCTAATCGAATCATGCACTGGCATCAGAAACTACAGCAAGTAAATCGGACAAGTAGGCCGTAAATCTCTTAGTTTATTTTTTTACTTTCAGCATTCCTTTACAGTTTGTATTGCACACCATATACTACAGGTGCATTACCGCGGGCGATACTTTCGGACGACTTTACCAGACACCTGCCGACGTTTCTGTGACCGCGCCCACTGAGCCGAGTAACAGCGTTTCAGGAGTTTCCAGCAATCGTTTAAAAACAGCCAGGAACTGGACAGCTGGTGCCGGCATAATTGCTCGTTCGTCGTATGATAACGTAACATTTAACTGGTTTGCTGCCGCACCATCTTCGCCTGTTACAACCAAAATAAACTTTAATATTAGTCATCTATGCGCCACGCAAGTGCACTCCATACCCAAAACTAGCCGACCGGAACCAACTGCTAGGATTCCACACTGGGGAGGGTTGATTATGGCACTAAACGTATTGATCCCGTACATTCCTAGATTGGAAATGCTAAAAAGTTCACAAACAAGTAGAACATTCATTACAAGATGACAATGGTTGCCATATCCACAATGTTGTTATGATACGTACGTAAACGAACCACCCTGAAATTCGTGAAGCTGCAGCTTTCCAACTCTTGCCCGCGCTGCCAGATCCTTAACCACTTCACTAATCGTATGTACGCCCTTATCTGCTGCATCTTTCACAATTGGTGTAATTAAACCCGAGTCTGTTGCTACTGCTACAGAAACGTCAACGGTTTTCAGGGGCACCACCTAAAATGAATAATTACGAACAGGGTTCCAACAATTACAATTCAAATCGGTTGGAAGTTTTTATTTTACTTGGTCGTTCTGCCATAACACGTTTACATCCGGGCATAACTGGAGAGCTGTGGCAACCGCTTTGATGACAAAATCGTTAACAGAAACAGCCACGCCATCAGCTTTAAGCACCTTGCGCAATTTCAAGACATTATCAATGCGGCAATCCATACTGCTATAAGCATGAGGGATGTTTGTCTGAAAGATAACGAAATACAGGTTCGGAATTAAGTGAACAATGACCCGAACCACGCAGGGTTACAGATTGTGCATACTTTGGACTGCGTCAGTCGCTTAGCGATAGTTTTCCTCATATTACTCAACTCTAGGTCCGCATAATTCCCCAGCGCTTGGCTAGTTGAAGCAGCTTTCCTAGTAGATGTCGCTGATGCTGGCGAGGGATCATCCAACTTCACATCTTTCGCTGTTTCGCCTACAATAGCTACTAATACGACTTACACGAACTACATTCCTGGTTCCAAAGGAAATGGAGGTACTGCTATTACCTGCGCTTAACACCTTAGGAGCGAGATTTTGGGACTTAACATAGTTTAAGACATCGCTTTTCAAAATGGCGCCTCGAGGACCCGTGCCATGAAGATCTGAAGCTTTTATTCCATAAAGATGCAGTAAGCCGCGAGCAGCTGGTCCCATTAGTCTTGGAAAAAAGTATAATCGTTAACATTTAACAGTCACGGTAATATTTAACGCTTTTACCTTGAAACGGCTGCCACTGGTTTGACTGGCGAGGCAGAAGTTGTTTCCGTGGGAGCTTGACTCACATTCGATTCAACAGGCGCCGATGGAGTTTGTTGTCTGACAGCTTGCCAGTCTTCACCGGGCTCAGCTATAAGGGCAATTAATGTTCCCACTTTTACATCTTTTGAATCGTCTGGCGCCTAGTTTGGAACGGTACAAAATTATCAAGTGTTTGACATCCCAGGAAAGGGATTTTACCAAGATTTTCGCTAAAACGCCTTCCTCTTCGTTTTCAAGGGCAACTATAGCTTTGTCGGTTTGAATGTCACACAGAACGTCACCAGGGTTCAGAGATTCGCCTTCAGCTTTAAGCCATTTTACAATGGTGCCTTCAGCCATTGTAGGAGACAGGGATGGCATGTTCACCTTTAAAGCTTCAATAGAAACATTTAAGGCTAATAGTCAGCCCAATGATGACAGGAACTTGATTTACCGTTTTTACATGCTGTACTATGATACAAGGAAGTGAAATTCAGATTAGCTGAGCACAGGCTCCTCAGCAACATCCCTTTCGGCAAATGAATTGACCAGGCCATATTTAAATACCGTACTTCAGCCTAGAAACTAAGGACTTCAGTTAAACAAAATTACATATATAATATGGGATTTATACCTAGGGCTGATGGTCAAATCAGAATTTATGTAATTTTAAAGCTGTGGCTATATACAGAATCTTCTTCTTGTTTATAGTCAATCCACGCCATCTTACGGCTATATACAGAATGTCTGTTAGTGTTGTTGGAATCTTGGCAGCCTCCGGTGGAAACTTATGTCAATACTTTGTGACATGAAGAAGTGCGAGCACAAATCCGTACTATTCTTCTGGAGGCGGGGCGAAGACTTCCAATAGGAGCACGGACAGAATGACAAAGGTTGTGGCCAAAATTTACGCATAACCTCAATCCGGTTGTAAATCTCTTTTTACTGTTTAGTATCTTTTCTCTGAATGTAGAAGTGGAAAATGTCTGTCTGCATAAAAATTAATAGTCTGTATAATAAAGCCTATACATGAAAATATCTATGAAATATCTACGAAAACTTCTGGATATGTCATGAAAATCGAACTGCGGTAAAAAAAAACGGTGTAGGGAATTTTAGAGCATCCATAATAATTACAACGGACAGAACGGATTATGTAGTAACTATTAGGAGTGTAGACAATTTTTGCTCCGACTATCCTGTGGTGTATCAGGTTTACCAAACTGATAGCGAATTCAGTTGGCAGTGTCGGTGTTGCACTAGGAATTGAGGTTTCTTGCCCTGTGACGTCACGGGGCGCTCGCTTGAGTGCAATGTGCCCTGCTGTTTACTTTTATAGTGGCGGCATTTTAGAAGCTCGGCCAAGGAGTTGTAAGCTCATATGGGTTTTGCTATGGGATGTAAACCCTCAATTTTCATTGCAACACTTTGGCCATGGGGTAAATATAGGCTTGACATCTCACAAAATGCCACAACAGTAAATATGGCCTCATTAGAACACATCCTATAATTTTACGCAGTGAAAACGGGGATTTCCAAGATTAGCAACGATTTCTTCTAAGTAGACTAGTTGTGAATAGAAATAATCTTAAGATTTTGATTTATAAATTTATAATATAAACCCACCGAATAAAAATATTCGGTAGTAATTAGTAAGTGCTTTGGAATTTTGTTATATTTGGTCATTTTACTGTAGTAACTTGGGAAACGTAAACTATTATTTCCGTTATTTCACCAGTGTCACTTCCACTACTGAAATCCTAACATAGTATATCCTGCAAAAGAGAAAAAACTGTCTCTGTCTATCAACTCAAATTGGGCGCCTTTAACTAACAGTACTCGAGACCAACACTGCCAAAAAGGAGAGTGCAGCGAAAGTTGCCCTGCATCGCACTGGCCAGTGTGCACTTTCCCAATTGAACATCCACAGTGCTACTGCACTCCCATTTGAAGGCAACAACTGACACAGTACGAAAAGTGCAGCACCGGGTTGACCAACTGAATTCGCTATGAGATCAAGATTCTGTTCGCTGACACACAAAAAAGAATCGGCATTGAAACCACAGTACGAAATCGAGGCGAGCTCGTTTCAGCAGTTGTGCTTGTGTTCCATTTACCGCCAAATGTGACTCTGGCACGCATTCCTCTGAAATGTGGGTGATGGAACGCTGCGTAACGAAGATATCGTAAGATCAGCTTAATTTCTGGTTATGCGTCAACACTCGTTAGTTACACGCGCCAAGGTAGAGTCATCGTTCTGAGCGCGTAGTAGATACCTGAACACCTATGACAGTCCTCATCCCGGGGCATATATTCAAAGCCCAACCCTACCCAGCCTCAGCGTTGCCACTTGCTTCAAAAGTAGGTTAGGTTAGGTTAGATTAAGTTAGGTTTAGTTAGGTTACCATATGTAAAGTTGGGTTAGGTTAGGTTAGGTGAAATGTAGCAACGCTGGATGAACCTTCTCCATGAGATTTTCCCTATCCCCGGCTAGGTAGGGTTGGGGTTTGAAAATATGCCATCCGGGGAGCCACTAGCAGGGGGCTTTGAACCCCCGAAATTTTGATTTTATATGGGGAAGATAGGGGAATGACCAAGTGTAAAAAAATGCATATTTAACCCTGGATACCGCACTGGCCACGAGTCTATGGAGAATCAGTGTTACTAGTAAATTGATCGAAATCTTCACTTACGATTGCGATCGGAAACATTTGCAGCCAAAGACAAAGTAATCCGCTCAAAGCTAATTTGGATCGTACTTTTTACGGTAAAACTAGATCCAGTTAGAGTACATTTTCGTCGCTTTTGAGTTGGAGCACCTCGTTTGTTTTGGTTGCTCCGCTCCGGCAATAAATGCCTGCTCCAGCTCCGCTCCGCGCCCCGCTCCAGATGCTCCGGCGTATCCTACTAGTGAACTGAAATACAAAGCGCTATCTTCTTAATTAACAATTTTTTCAAAATAAAAATATTCACTGTTAACTATAGAAAGCGGGATTGCGAACAGTATGTCGTCTTTCTTGCAAAATTATTGTAAAAGCTTTAAGAACGGCCGTACCCAGTGGGTAGCGGGCTGCTCCCCCTTCCCCCTTCTCCCCTCCGAAAAAGGACGAATGTCTACAAATTGCAAATTAACCCACCGCCACGCCAAAATTCTCTTCGAACCGGAATCCTGGGTACGGCGCTATTTCTGAATACTTTTTAAATTCATAAAATATTGAATTAAGTTTAAATGTTAAATAAATACCAAAGCAATGGAGCACGGAAAATTTGGGTTGTTCCGGCTCCGCTCCTGCTCCAGGCAAAAACTCCTTGCTCCACTGCTCTGAGATCCAGCTCCGCTCCAAAACTCTAGTTTAAGACAAACGTTTAGGCATAATGTCACTAAACGATTGTTAGCTTGCAGGGCGCACCGGGTGTGCAATTTTTTTTTGCTGCTTCCGTAACTGTTATTCATTGACTGCGACCTGATTCTATAAATCCGCATGAACAAAATAGATTTTTTTCATTTCCTTTATTTCTTCATGTAGTACATGTGGGTAAGCATCCTGTGGGTAAACGGAGACCATCAATGAACCCTAAGGGCCCCGGATTCACAAATCTGTTATCATTTGGCACTGGGAACACTTTAAGGTCATGTAGCAATTATGATTCACAGGTTTAGTGAAGATCTTTGGTGATGGCGTTGATCAAGATGGTCAAGGCAGCGTCCAAGCTGGCACGGCCATCAGCGGAGACTCCGTGGCCACCCAAGACTTCCAAAAGAGATTCGGCGAAGTTCTATCGAAGAAATTTTTATTAGTAGAGGTTACACTATGTAATGAAGAGTATTTTTTTTTACCTCGAAGTGCTGGCGGGT